>JBBPMJ010000448.1:0-26854 GCA_038090255.1 Austroboletus niveus
CTTTGTCCGATGCCATCACATCCACTCTGTAGTGACTCAGCTTCTTCGTGATTCCATTGCTTTCTATTGCTGACTCACCTTCTCCCTTTGCCTACCCTTAACTCTTTGGTTCACATATATAAACCCTCGGTACTCAGGTGTATTCGCTATCTTAGACCTCCTGCAATTTATCTAGTATCTTGGAGTTGCTCTCAGGTCCCCCAGTCCTCGTCCTACTGTTGAGTGGATGCTCCCTTTGAACCCTCGATCTGTCGCTAGCCCTGTGATGTCCCTAGACCCATTGATCCCTCAGTCCTCAACAGTCCCCAGAATCTCTGCCAAGGAAGACCCTTGAGTGGACCCCCCTTTGATCTGACATTAGTCTTACACTGGCTTTAGCCTCCCTGTCAAGGAACCCCCTTGTCAGGCCCCTCGTCCTGTCAGCTGCATAGCGACAGTAAGCCTTTGAATCACTGCAGGCCTATGCTTGACATAGTCAAGCATAACAGAATACATCTGAGTATCAAGGGTTTATATATGCGAGCCAAATGGTTAAGAATAGGCAAAGGAAGAAGGTGAGTCAGTGATAGAAAGCGATGGAATCGCAAAGAAGCTGAGTCACTATGGAGTGAATGCGATGGCATCGGATAAGTATGGGTAATACAGCTGTGGATAAGTCATGCTAAATAAGTAAGCAGAAATGCAAAAGCAATGGTAAAAAAAAAGGACCCAAGCGGGGCTTGAACAGCAAGGATCAAGGTCATTTGTTGTACATGATGAGTAAAGGTAAGAAAAAAGAAAAGAGGGGGCCAACAAATCATAACATCTTTCATGAGGCCTGAAGTTGGGTGGCAATGAATCCATGATCTGTCTGGAAAGGTGAGATAATTGTTTATGCACACAATGTGCCCTTGCCACAGGTAGTCATGAACATAAATGCAATTGTGAATGATGTGTGCAGCACCACACATGTAGCATGTGACTCTTACTGGGCTGGAATATGCTCAATTTGGGGGTGGTATGGGCATTGGTGCAGTTCCAGCAGTAGCAGTCATAGTGGCTGGCAAGTTTTGAGATCCACAAATTGTGGCAGGCCACACATGCATGGCAGTTGGTGCGATCATTGTGAGCTGTGTGTAGTTTGATGCCTATGCTGGATCCCTGATATTGAGCAAGTGAAGTTGGCATGTGAGGTGGTCGACATCATCAGCAGGGGTACAAGAGCTAAAAGAAACCTTCTTGGTGATGACCTCATGCGGCACTGTCTTTTGATGCAGTTGGTCATCATCTTCATCATTATCCTTCAAATATACTTGCTTTTTGTTGCATGAGTTTCCTTTTCAGTGTGCATAATCTTCATCATCCTCTGAGTTCTCTAAATTCAAATCAGCTGGTTTAGGACTGTTCTTTCGGTGATGGAGGCATTTTTCTCTCAATAAGTCCAATCACACTGAAACATGGTCAGTGTCATCATCAGACAGCTCCTTTCAAAGGGCAACTTTAGCAGCAGCCAAGACTTCCTCACATTCAAAGGGATTATTGTAGGAGTATATGGTGGGGTTCTGTAGTTTGAGACAGTGATCAATGATGCAGTGGACAGAACACAGAAGCCCTTTCCAAAAGTATTTGTCGTGCTCTTGAGCTGAGATTTTATTCTTTTTGACAAGCCACTTGGCAATGTACAAGAACCAGTGGTAGTATTTCATAATGTCTTTGTATGTGGTGATGTCATCATTGGTGGAATGGGTGACAACATGCTCAAGGTCGCATATTATGTAGTGAACACCTTCCTTAGTGTCAGGGTAATTTGCAATGATATCTTTTCGGAGTGCGGAGTAGTCACCTTTTGCATAATCTGGTAGTGTTGTCCAGAATTGCTTTGTCGTGTAATCAATGTACCACACAATCAACTTGCACTTTTCAGTGTCACTGAGTCCAGCTGCCTTGGTAAGTTCTTCAAAGTAGTCAAGGAACTCGAGTAGTTCCTTTGTTTTACTGTCAAACGCTGGCACTCAGTTCAAGGACAACGCCAGCATGGGGGTACTGGGCATGGTGAGTGATGGTTAGTTGAAGAGGGAAGGGAAATTTGCAGTAATCTGAGTGAGCAGTGCAGATGGGATTACATTGGATGGTAGTGATAATAATAGGATGGCAGTGGATGATATGGATGCAGACAGTGTAGCTGTAGTTGAGATGGACAAGGTTGATGTGTATTTGGTGGTGTGAAACTGGTGGATTAACAAGTGAGAGTGGCAGTATGGCATGAATGTGGATACAGGTGAAAAGATGGCGGGCAAAGTGTATAGTTTGCAAAGATGGCAGGCAATGGCAGGGCAGCAAATTTGGCGTGTTCGGGAGATGGGACTGGGCTGGAGAGGGATGATTCTGATGTGGGTTCAGAGATGTCTGGGGCAAGGGGAGGGGCTAGGACATCCGTTGACATGGTAGTGGTTGATATGTGGGGGATGATCTTGTTGGCATTGTTCTGGATAAGGAAGGCATCAAATGTGCATGATACTCAACAAGTAGCAGCTCTGGTGCATACTTCGATCAAGAAGTCCAGTGGTGGGATATGGGGGTGAGGTTTTCTGGGCAGGCCAGTGGCATTCTGGTGGTATGGACAGGACATGGTGAATGGTGTGAGAGTGATGATGGTGATGGGATTCAAGAGGATTGTGTTTCAATTCAATCCTCTCATGGTGGGCTCCAAATGAAGTGCATGGTCTGGCATTACGTGGGGATCACAACAATAGTGGTGAGTTCGAAGGGGATGGATTAGAGATGGTAGGTTGGTAGGAAGTAGATAGTTGGATGAAAATAGCTTGCAAGCATGAGGAAATGAGCTGAAACAATTAACTGGTCTGCAAACAAAGGACTAGCGATGAAGGACTCTCTGGATAAACTGCTATGGCATGCTACCACCCTCCACCAGTGAGAAGGTTTTATTCACTCTGGCTCTACCACAAGCAAGCTTTTTTTTGGTTGACATCACATACAGTTTCTGAATTCTGGCAGCAGTATTAAGAGTTGGATTGCTTTATAAGGTAAAATCACTGTATGTATACATATATTTGCTTATACATTCCAACATCAGTGATCGAGAATGCTGAGTGGCAAGGATCTCCCTGGAATTCTAACTTGTTGGCCATTATTTTGTTTGATAATGTTGAGAACACAGAACTGAATTTTTGATATTGTAAACTGGATTTGCTGGACGAACAATGGAGTTGGCCATTACATTCATTTGAAAGCCTCCAGGAGCTATGATTCATATGTGATCCATGCTCTTCAGTATCTACTGTAACCTGTGAATGAAGATGAAAGCAGCCTGCCTTGATGTTTCACTTCAGAAGGAACTTTCCTCACCAGACTCTCTGAAAAACAAACCAAGGTTGCATATTTTCCATAGTAAGTTGTTAATGTATTGATGCTTGAATGGTCTCATCATGTTTACTGAACTTGAACTCAGCACTCCTTGACATACTTATATGATTCAAATCAGGCTGTCTCTTAGCAACAGTGTTGCTTTGCAGTAATACTCCACCCCATCTTGGTTTACTGATATCTTGATCACTTCTTGGCTGTCATTAACATCGTCAATAGGTGTCATTTTTATGTCTCCAAAAATAGCATAACCAGCATTGTTGAAGACAATGTCCAGTCTGTCATACACCTCTTTGGTTCATGCAAAGGCATAGTCAATATTGCCCTGATTGGAAACATCAAGTTTGAGTATGAGCAATACATATTCTTGATGTGATTTTTACTAAGTCCCTTCAGTACTTCAGGTTTTTTGAGCATTGCAATGACAATATTGCCTTGATTCAGAATGATCTCTGTCAGCAATCTACTGGACCCAGATAATACTCCTGTGACTAATGAAGGCAATGGGTGAGTGTTTTTCTTGTTATCATGGACACCTACTTGGTCAAACTCATGAAGGTCCCATGTCTAGGGTTTATGAGGATTCTTTGTGTAGGTTGACTCTCTGCTTTGTTGGACCTATCTTACATAGTCTGTTTTAGAGTGCTTTTTGTGCTTATGCCTCCATTTGGACCTTGTTTACTGGACTGGATTTTGTGGCTCTGCAGTGACCTTCATATTCCTGGCCTTCACCATATGGCAGATGAACATGCTGGGCATTATACTGAGTTGCATAAGTAACTCAAGTCATACCTGAGTTGTAACCTGGCACATGGGTAGCTGTCCCTTCAAGCCATACAGTCCTCCTGATCTGAAGGAACCAATGGAACATGCTGTTTTCGAGAAGTGTAAGTGAAACTCCAGGTGCTGATATATTGTCACTACAGAATATCCTCAGAATATCCTTTTGTCATTATCTTGTTTCAGCAACTTATCTTTCCTGTTGGAAGGGTACAGGCCACTTTCTGTCCGGAATCAATCTCCGAAACCAATGTGAATTATTAATGTTTATGCCCGGGACCTTATGTTCAGGCTCTCTGTAGTATATGTTATTTCAGATGCACTTTCAGTACTTTCTCTTTGGTTTGACAGAATGATTCATCATGTCGTAATAGTGGCCTCTGGTCGGCATCACACATGCCGAGTGATGTTGACGGGCCCACGCATCACACCAGCCCACCATCCCGACCATTTCCTTTCCTTCTTCCGTTTATGACCTCTTCGTCCAGGCCCATCTACACATTGCTTCTCACGTATTGCTGACCGAAACCAATAGCTGCGCATCTCCAAAGGGTCGTGCATCATATTAGCACCTAGAGCCTCCCTCCAGTGGCAACATGCATCAATCAACGACAGCCGTGCCACCTCAAGCAGGTTCGAAGCACCGCAACAACCATGACAGCCAGAGAGACTTAGCGACCCTGGTGCGTTCTTCCCCTTGTTTTGACCTCCCCCGCAGTGCCACTTGCTTCTCTGCCCAAAGGCAACGTCTACGGTACGATGCGCTCGCTGCCTCAATTTCGACAATAGGCATTGCAACTGCTGGGTGTCTACCAACTTGACGATGACGAAGGGTGTGGGGAGTGCGACCATCATGAAGATATGGATGGCATAACAGTGCACGTAGTACATTCCCATAGCATGTCCATCAATTCCGCCATTAATATTCCCGGTTGTCGAGTTTCCCGTGTGACATCAAGCAAGCTTTGTGATGAGTCCATCGGCGCGCCTCACTGCTCATACCAAAAGCTACCGGCATAGAACGTAATAGTAGTCCTTGTCCCAGCGTCGTCACGCCGTTATTTATTGTACAGCAACATATTCATATTTCCACTAGTCTGAAATTAATCACTCTCGGAGTGGCTTGTAATGTAGATGGTAGTAGCGAAAAACTACCATACATGGTCTTTGTTCGATCGCACAAATACATAGTTGAATCCACATGATTTGACAGATAATCACGCAAATCGGCAATGACTCGGAGTGCAGGCTCCTCGGAATGGTTTTACGCGGTAGATATACAATCATCCAGATTAGTAATGATCACTTGATCAAGAAATATCATAATTAACCTTCGGTCCTTCGCTAGTAACCACCATCCTGCCGCGACGAAGTGTTTAAGGCCCATTTCACCTTCATCAATCCTCATTTCTATTGTCTTCAAGCTCTTCAGTTCGAACAAGCTCCAACTCATCGCGCACAGCCGGATTTTGGACAGGGACGTCGTTATCCGCGAAAATGACATCAGAATATATGGTGCTTTGAACAGTGGTGTGTTGTAACGGTATTTCGAATCCGCTGTCAAGTCCTTGCCGGCGGTTACAGGACCCCCGATTATAGAGCTCTCGCTCTATCGAGAGCCGAGGCATCATGCTGCAGAACGCCATATCAACAAAGCCCTCCAGGAAAATGATCCGAATGGCGTCCACCGTGTAGAAAAACCATCAATGACAGAAATCATAAATGAGAGCAGTGACCCTGGCAACTGCTTTCATCCTAAGGTAAAACGTTAAACGTTGACCAGAGATATGCATGACCATACGCGCTGGACAAGCTCTAAATTGGGTTCAGTGGGCTGCAATTCAGGGCAGGTGGAAGAAGGTGGGCGCCAAAGAGGTCGCCATGGACTACAACCGGTATACAAACCCTACTTCGAGCCAAGTTTGGAACAAGGGTGGACATTTATTGAAGGTTCGCTGATGCAATCAAAGAGGACGCATGGCGACGGTTGGAGGCAGTACCACCAGGCGAAACTTCAGCGCATCACAATTGTGTACCCATCTGCAATGCAGAGATCAAATGATGATTCAGATCCCTCTTTTTCATCATTCTTGGAGAAAATATTGAAATATGTGCTTCTCACCCTTTTCGGGTATCACTTCGGTGGTACGCGATCCAGAAAAATAATCTAAGTAAAAATCGGCCGATTGGGGCGACACGACATCGGAGCCGTTTTGGGCACTCCTAAATTTAGAATGAGAAAGCGAAGGACGAGAGAACGGTCCAAACCACCTGGTCCTCCATGAGAGAAGGACCACGATTGCAATCATAAAAATTGCTCCTGCTATGGTGGAAACCACTTGGAAACAGCCATGCTGATCACGGAAGGACAGCTTCATCAACAACGAGCTTCGGCATGCCGGCACATCTAGGGTGCTAAATCTAGCACACGGATAACGTTAAGCGACAGCACGTTGACGAGGACGACGCTGAGATGATGATCCTTACGATTTCGACCACGATGTGTGACGTGATCGGTGGTATCATGGCCGCGGTGCAAACCGGGGTGAACCAAGTGGGGTAACGTAGTTCATTTTCCCCCAGTAGTACCTCCGGTGTTACCGCACATCAAAGCGGTAAACGGGCAGTTGGAAACCCCCTCCCGTGCGACACTGAACGGCTGAGGATACCGATGCCGAGTTAACCCGAGCTCTAAGATGGAGGCTGCGTGTGGGTAATTCTATTACTATCATCAAAAAAATTTACGCACCGGAAGCTCATGTACGCTTTTGCTGCACGCATTGCATACAGTGTTGCAGAATAAATTTGTTGTAAGTGAAAGGAGAAAAGAGAACCCCGGATCAATTACATAGATACAAACAAAAGTCAATACGCACCCGACGGACGAGCACGCAAAAAATGTACTATGCAAGTAGTACCTAAGTAAGTCACTCGACCGCAGCCATCTTCACAGCTTACATTCAATTTACGTCTTCCGCGTGGCATTCCAACAATTGAAAAACAAACATTCTGTGTACTGTCACGTGGGCCGATGTATGTAGTTGATACAAGACATAAATTAGTGCGCAGAAATAAATATACCAGAACATGACCGTCCGAGAGCGATTTTTTTCGACACATGGGAGATAGTAACTTGGTATTCGGGGTATAAATGCGATTCGGCGATATGGATAATTCCAAGAAGAAATGTTTTTGTCCAGGATGACACGGTGAGTCCACGGTAATAGCGACACGAAAATCCAACAGCGCGAGGCCAAAAATAGCTGATCCATCCATCAAACGTCCTTGACCCACTCCCAATTTCTTTCATCATCCAAACATTGGCATACGTAAACCAGACGGCTGCGGAACGAACAACCTCGGTGCACCACCATCCACTTGCCCCGGCGGTGTGAAATGTGGCGACGAGTTCGCTAACATGTACACCGGGCGAGGAAGTTGTGCCTCGGGTGGACCTCCAGGTTGAGGTAATCCTGAAGGATACACAAATAATGGCTGTGCGACGTACGCCGGGGCCAAGACCTGCGCCTGACTCCCATGGCTGTCCGTCGACGGGGATCCCTCATGGGATGGTGACCGAGACCCAGATCCCCCACCCCCACCTGTGTGCACGGGCTGCGAGAATAATAAATTGGCGCTAGACCCGAGTATGAACGGAGCGGAAACGACGGGCTGCGGATGCCCTGTGGCTGCCGAGGGGGGCGGTTGAGGTGGGAGTAATCCCGTCGTTGAAGGCCCCGCAAATAAATCGATTGGCTTCGCGCGTGACGCATACCACGATGCCCCTTTGTTCTTCTGTATCGGTCGACTATATCGTCGTGTCGTAGCTTCACCAGGTATGTAGATGCTCGAGACGCCCGATGAGGCGATCCACGGGAGGCGATTGACGTCCCGCACAAAATTGCCGACGCGGGCGATTTGGGAACGGACAGATTCAGCAGGGGGTGGACGGATGGGCGAGTCCATCTTCATAAAGTCAGCTGAGGGACGGGGCTCGGCGAGGACGGGAGATGACATGCGAATCGAGGCGTCAGCGAGAATAGGCGTGGACATGGCGTTAGGTAGGTCACCTCCCCTCTCAAAAGGAGGACGGCTGGACGTAGATGTATTGTCAGACCGTGAATGAGCACGTGGGGGAAGCAACGAGGGATGAGGAAGACCAGGTTCGAATGAGTGCTCGTGGACAGCGGAGAGCATCAAGCGCTCTCGACGAGTATCACCAATGCTGGCATCACCGTCGGCGAGGTTTTCATGTCGCAGGTGCGGTGATATGGATGAACCGCGGGGAGGGTCCTCGAGCCGCTCTACAGTCGGGATATCATCCAAATTGGATCTGGCAATACCAGGCATAGAAGGACCGGTATAAAGCGGCAGGACCGTGCGACCTGTCTCGTTCGTACTCGTAGCTGTCGTGCCCGTCCCTCGTCTCTCCGGCTTCCCATGGTCCCTCAACCGACTCTTGGACATGACCTTGGGAAGGCGTCGTAGGCCGCTGACGAAGCCACCCACGAAATTGTTCTTCTTTTCGCTCTTTCCATTTGTAGCGACTGGCATCTCCTCACTAAACCCATACCCATGCCCTTGATAATCGCACTCGTCTCGACCGTCGACGGTGACAGTCATGTATTCTGCCTCCAATTCTGATTCTGTGATGGTCGGTGCGGACTTGCGAAGGACGGGGGTGGGCGTGCGCGTTTGTTGATATCCCGGTTGTGCGGAATACCGAGGGGTCTGCGGCGTGTGCGTGTGTGTTGACGGGAGTTGAGATTGGGAGGTGGATATCCAGGTGACATCTCGCAGGCGGGGTTGGGTTTGGCCGCTGTGACGAGAATAACGGTCCCTGGAAACAGGTTCACCACCAAAATCTCGTCCGGCGCTGTGTGGACGAGCAAAGTTTGTGTCGATGCGAATGGGACCTAATTCAGGGTAGTCTGCCATAGTGGGGCGTCTTTGTCGTCCTTACGATTCGTAGAGCGTTTGTGTGCAGAGCGCAGTCGCAAGCGACGGGATGAGATTTTGGCGTTTTAAAAAGGTAAAGTCGTTGGCAGAATGGCGCAGCAGGCGCAAACGGGATGGAACAGGCAATGACCTCCGGGGCAGCGCAAATGGAATGAAGCAAACACGAGGCAGCACTCGAAAGGGGCCAATGACGGCGGCCGCGTGCCTTCTCGCATGCGACAGAGCACGCGTGGTCGAACGCAGCAACTGAGTAGATCGGCGCGTCCTTGGATCGTGAATGTGGATGTTGATGATCCCGGTTCTTGAATTCTTAATAAACGGAGGGAACGGAGGTCATTGCAAGGTAAAGACGGCCCAGACGTGGTGTTGGGGATATGCCCTCTACCCACTGGGGAGCAGGTGATGCATCAAGTCTACCGCCAAGAAGAACCTCTAAAGTTCGTTGTCACCATGAGAAATGTGATTGTCAGTACGGATTCTAGTAGAGGCCGGAAGGCTCAAGCGCTCACCCCCAATTGAAACAATGGAAAAGCCTATGCTTCACGCGTCGAGCGTGTTCCATCCTTGATCGCGTGGCGCGAGTTCGGAGTGACGGCAGTGCTAGTGAACTGTGCACTCCCATCAAAAAAAAATTGAACAATCATCGCCCGACGGATTATGGCACTTTGACCCGGACTAATGCCTGAAAATAGCCAGAACAACGAGAGCGGTGACGAATGTGTAGTGGAGCTTGAAGGCGTTGTGGCGAGGGTTCGTTTTTTCGGCCAAGTTACGTTACTTTCTCTTCACTGACATGACGACGACAGACCTCGACAGACACAGGACCAAAGGGACATCAATTCCATAACAAGCCAGTCCGGTTCGACAAAGACCGGTCACGATAGACTGACGAATCCCATCGGGCACCCTGGCGGGTGTCCGTTACCGCCGATGGCACGTCCCAGCACATCCGACAATCAGTGAGATTGCCTGATCCTTCAAACATTATTGATGTTACTCATTCCGGTTGTTCGCGAACTTTCGTCTCACATCTTCATCGCCCCCGCGTTCTCATCACATCGAATCGCCTAATTTTCTTATTACCTTATGCCGCTTTGTCATTCTCAGTCATCGGGCGACCTCCAGTCCTCCATCGGTGACTGTTCTTTCACCGCCCTCTCATGAAAATTGGACCAATAGACATTGCTTTCAGCGCGTATGACGCAATGTTGTCGAATCGGACAAAAGGTTATGGGGACTATATATATTCAGCTTGCGGTTCTGACGGTCGAGCAGTACTTTGACGAAGAGCCGTTTGGCACCCCTTCTCATCCATGAATGCGGACTCGAATTCAAATACGGGCATACTCCCAGCAACTGAGTCGTCTGCTTCTCCTGCATCCTCTCCATCAAGCCTTTATTTGCAGCGCGGGAAAGCCTGTCTAGCATGCCGGTGCGTGTGTGCGCTCGTTCCCCTTTCCCTGCATGCTAACATTGCACACAAATAGTCGCAGAAAAATTGTAAGAAAATATCTCTCGCCATGCTTTTCATTGCCGATAACTAACGAGCTCCCAGAGATGTGACGGCATCCGACCAGTTTGTACGCCCTGTCTCCGGGGTGAACGCGTCGAGGACTGCGAATACACGGACGGGCCGCGTCGCCCACGGACGTTAAGGTTGGAAGAAGATATCGCACGGCTGAAATCAAGATTACAGGAGCTTGAAAACCCAGAAGAGGTATCACCTTCGGTCGGACTACACGATCCATACGCCGGTGTTGACGCTAGTACTGGTTCTACGAGCACGTCGGCGTCCACAATTCACGCACGGTCGCAGGCACCCTCTCCGGTACTCCTTCGCCATTCCATTGGGAGGAGACAAGATCCACTTCCCGGGTGTTCCAGTGGTGTGTACTTTGACATTTCTTGTTCACTGTCATGTTGATGTAAGTAACAGGCTGCGAAACCGAGCCAAACTGGGTAGTAGATCACGAGCCTGAAAGTCAATTACATGCTAGGCGCGCGTGAGTTTCCAACCTTCCGATCGTCGGGCACTGTTGCACGACATGCTTACTCCACCTTGTTCATATCCGATAGGCTATCTGTCATCGCGCCTCACGCGGACGAAATCGGTTTTTTCCTTCATGCTGATCGTTTTCGTCTTCAAAGTAGCCACATCCTGCCAGCATTACAAAGCGTGCTTACACTCTGGTCGGCTCATATCACGTCTGCCTCGGAACCGGACTATGCACAAGACCGAGAACGAATCGAGTCTTTTAAGGCATCTCTTCTCTCGCAAGCTCAAACCCAGCTCACCTTGTCCTTGAACACTGTCGACTCCGAACCTGACCCTACCATCATCCTCCATGTGATTCAGACTGGCGTACTGTTAGCATACTATATGCAACGCGTCGGACATGAGGTCGGTGCAAGGTACTATGGTAGTGGGACGTGGACATTGGTCATGATGCTTAAGTTGTACCGTCGTTCTCGTGTGTCGGTAGGGGCCAGCGAAAGGGAGGGCCAAATTCCAATTGAGAGTGCGGACGCGGACCCGAACATGGCCATGTTCTCTCTTATGGGATGTACCAGGTTACCGCCGGCTCTGGATGAGATCGAAGCAGAAGAGAGGGCGCGTGCATTCTGGGCAGTATATGCGCTAGATCGGTGGTTCGGTGCAGTGTGTAAGGCACCCTGTCAGTCACTCACAATGGGCAGGAACGCGGGAAACACGATGACGGTACAGTGGCCCGGTGTAGGGAACGTGAGCGAGGTCAGGAAACGATATCTCCACTTTTATGTCCGCCCTGACACACAATCTCTTTAAAGGCGAATTCAAACGTGGTCCAACGTTTCCTTAGCGACCCCGATCACGACTTTACGCGAGAAGGCGCTCTAGCAATGCAAGCCAAAGCATCCGTGCTGCTTGGCGAGGCCACGGGACTCGCCACCTCGTACGTGAACGGTATGTCTGCCTTTGTCTTATCTTATCTTTTATCTGACGTCTTAATCCAGATCGCGCGATTTTCCAATCGCCGGCGTTTCAGACACGCCTTACAACGTTGGACATGCTACTTCAACGCTGTTTGAGTGTCGCAATGGTTATGGTAGCCAGTGCGCCGCATGGACACCAAGCACCACGAACGCCAGAACAGGCGCAGGTATTCGTGACGGTCCACCTCGTTGCACTTGGACACGTAACACTCCATCGACCATGGTTATCGACGTATGTTCCAGCTCAACGACGTTGCGTGGAATCGGCGCTGGGCGTCGTCCAGGTGTTGGATCTGCTAGGTAACACTACAGCCACGGTGGGAAGCATCAGTCCTATATATGCGGTACGTAAGGGAAATAATTCACTGGTGCACTACTCACGCGATGCGATAAGATGGTGTGGACCTCGCTGTGCCTCGTGTTACATGACGAAGTCCTTCGACGACATGCACAACCGCCGGATTCAGACCCGTCGCGTCTCCGTGAGGAAGAGGAGATGATGAGGGCAATCCGGAAGTTGGTGGGCTTGCTGAGCGCGTTGTCTCAGCGTTGTCCGAGCCGATGTATGTTCCTTCTTTTCTTTTCTTTTCCCGTGACCTCGATTTACATAAAGCTTGCTTTTTTCAGTTTTCGCGGCCAACATCGAGGCGGTATTGCCCGTCCTTGCATCGATTGCGGGACCGTGATATTGCTTCTTTACCCTATGTTAGACTTAGACAACCCTTTTAGGTTTCATGGTATGTCCAGAGCCTCGTAGTAGATATACATACGTACATAGTATACTTTATATCAAGTATTCCGGCGCTTTTTTTCCGATTTGGACACCCGTGTCCTCGATAGCAGGCGGCACCGTCATCTTGGGCGCTAGCGGTGGCGTTGGAGATGTTTTTTCCGGGAGAGTGCACACGATCAAGACCCACAGACTTAATGGAGAAGTTGGGTTTGAAAATGTTAGAATTTTTCCCTTTTCCCTTCACAGTATCACAGTCACATGAGTAGTATATATGCCTAGGCGCGGCTTGGTCAACCCTTAGGTTGATCTAGTGACCGATACTGACTGCTATATGTGATGCTTGAGGTTCCGATGTAGGTCAGCCTGGCCTTCCCCTCTCCCTTCCCTTCCGTCTGATTAGGGCGCTCGAGTCGTCAGAGCTCACAGAAAAGGTCTTGTAGCTTGACCTTGGAACCATCGCTCGTTTTGATGGAGATCGAAGAGGGGACGAACGTTGGCGCGTTGGAGCTCAAACCGGACCCTTTGTTCGCGCATGCATCACCCGACGATGAGATGCCGTTTGGAACCCCAACGACGGTCCCAGAGACAGCAGAGTGGTCAGACAGCGCGCTCATGGAACGTTCAACGTCGTCTTCTACGTGCAACGTGTGTACATATGGAGCGAGCTCTTTCCACGAATTTTCGTCAACGAGGACGGGGTTGGGATCGATGGAGCCGTCTTCGCAGTAGAAAAGGGCAGTGGTTACACGGACGGGATTCGTGAGGGAAAGGGATGTCTTGATCAATGCGATCACAGTCTGAATGAGCACTATCAGCACTTGGTGCCCAGAGAGACAAGGACGTACGCAGAGTGGCACGCGGGAGAGATGGTCCCTGCCAAACGCCTTGATTGTCGGCGATGGGGTAGAGGTATAATTGACAAACACAGGGGAGGCACGTGGGAGAGTGGATATGAGGCGAAGGGCTTCGAGGCATTGGCCGAGGCCTGAAGCGAGCTCGTTAGGGGATGAGGCGAGCTGAGCTAGCAGGCGTTTCTGCGAGTGGGTCATGGTAGAGACGAAGACTGGCGGGGATTGTAGTGAAGATGGTTGAATGAACATATACAAGGATGTTGACATCCTATAGGTTCTATCGCGGACCTCGAGGCACGCCTTCCTTTGTTGAGAATTAATTAATGACTTGGCACCGGCATCACGGCGACCTTGGACACGTGTGGGATACATACCTCCATCCGCAGTGTCGTCTTCCGACTGGGTGATGCGCGTTGGTGCAGCTAACCTGAATTTCACAACCCATGGATATGATTTCACTCGGAGCGTATTATTTTATGGAGAACGGAGCACCCGTCTCACTCTTTGGGGCACAAAAGACCCTCCTGCATGGCAGCATAGCCGTCCGCGCGTGCTGTCGTTCTTTTTTGAGAAGACTCAACGATCCAGTTACATATTGCCCTTAGGGAACACTGCAATGAATGAGTAGCTAGGCGAGGGCAGCCAGGAAAGACAGAATGTAGCACTTACCACATATCCGCGCCAGATGGCATTGTACCCCCCTGGCAGAGACTTGTAACCTAGGTAAGTAGGAGTCAGGGAAGAACCAGCATGCGAATAACCCGCGCAGCTGCACACCCCTTGGCAAGGCTGTTTCGCCCATAACCGTCGCAGTTTGACGTGGCGCCCAGGTACACGTACGATATATGCGCGCGTCTGCATGAGATGTCTGGATAGGTCATCACAATCAAATAGACGCTGTAAAATTTCTGACATCTGGCCGGGATTACCAGCGTGCCTTGGCGGTGTTGATCGATCGATCGCGGGTTATGTGCACACTTTTCCCCCTCAAGAACATCTGGCTTCGGAGAGTCGCCCAAAATGGATTCTTAGTCAGACTCCGGCCACTGACTACAAACAAGCGATGGCTCTTCTCGAATCAATCCACGATCATTTCTTTGACTGTACTAAGTCACCGGAACTCCCAACCTGACTAACTGTACTTCCAACTGGCAGAACGTTCCACCTACTATTTCAGCGACAATGACAGTCATCGAGTAGGGTGACCGTGCACGCCGGGCATGCCCTACCTTATCCAAATGAAGGTCATTCCAACCACCGGTTGCCCATCAAATGCATCAAGTCCCAACCTTGGCCTTATTGGAACCGTAATCACTCTTCAGGGACCGACTCTGCTGCTCAAGGTACCCTATGCGTCAGGATCGTGTTCTAAAATGAAATCCCCGCCAAAACCTTTCTAGTTGTCATTGCAACGACCTGTGTTTGGTATGATATGATTCCACGAATCTGTTCTTTCAGAGACGCCTGCCAAGTTTTTGCACGTACCTTTCTTTACTTCACGTCTAACGTGTGGCACCGGAACGTTGATGTTCGTCATTCCAAATGAATCCGAAGCAAAATACGATTATATTAGCAGCCTATTTAACTACCAAGGAACATCCAGCACCAGTTAGCGACAGACCTCATTCCTTGACTATTATATTCACCTGTTATTGCTTACTACTAGATATTCCATGCTTATCAAAGTGCAGTCTATTTTGGAGTCTCTTTGGACGAATAATTATACCTGCGGTACGGTCAATGATTTCCCCAACGACAACGACTTGATTTAACGGCGACTAGTCATCGTTGTTACTGCTGTGATATACGACTATCGTGAGTTGTACTTCATTTCGGGTGTAGGTGACTGAGGTAATTCTACTTCTGGCAGTCCTCACTTTTTCGAGAGAGGTCTGACGTTTTCGTTTTCTGTGTCTTATTTGTTGGCTCACAATGGTTACAGGTAGATTATGTTTGGGTATGGAAACGGCAGTCATCAAGCAAGCATAAATTAACTAACAGCGACACAGCTTAGGCGCTGGACTTGGGTCTCTACCATTTTTATTCTGGTACGTCAGAGGTCGAGAATCTCTGAAGACCTACGTGACAATTCAACAGGCGCGCTACGTCGGTCTCTGTTGGGCTGTGTATGTCTGTCAAGTATGATTAGTGTCAAAGCATATTGCTGACCTTGAAGTCACGCTCAAGTCTGGTTGGCCTCAGTACGTTTTACGCTTTGCGGCTGGGTAGTAATCCCGTTGATCCGATATATGTGCAGATGGAAGCAGCTTTGTTCAGGGAACTCTGAGAGTCAGTTCCTTTTTATTTCCTTTTTGGCTTCAGTCATTGAGTATCCTCTAGACGTATGTACTAAGATCTGTTTGCAGATCATACCAATGACGGTTTTTTTAGGTGTAAGCATATAAATTAACTTTCTCATGATACCAGTTTGTAGCTTTGGCATCATACAGGCACTATTCTTCGACTCGTGACTGCTTGGCTATTCCCAATATTCCTTAACGCGTCTGATCGTAAGTCAGCGCATCTTTCGATTTCACGCAACCCGACTGTGATTCTGGTTACAGTGGTAATGATCCTGCGCGTTTTTGCAATGTGGAGCAGATCCCAGTGGATCCTTCGTGTCCTTCTGTGTATTTATGTGCCACAGTTTATTATCTCTTTCGTTTATATAGGGATATATGACAATCTCAAAACTTATCTCTCGGGTATGTTGAGGCCCTACTTTATGTCCTTTTATCGACTTTTTTTCTCTAGTGGCAATTGTACAAGTGATTGATCTCTCTTTTTGCGATATTTCGTGGAGAAACATGCCACCGCTGGTTAATATGTATGATGAACTCCCACGATTCGCTCTTGGGACCATCCTTCTTGTTCTTGCTGTCATTCATACTGTGAAGCAGTCGAGTGATATGTACAAAGTGACTAAGCGGTGGCAGCCTGATCGATACACGGAGCAGCTGGTGAAAGATGGCATTCTTTATTTTGTTGTGTACGTCTCGATTTTCCTCAGTCGTTCGCACCTCTTCATATTCTCACATTCCACGTTTTCTGCACAAATACTTATGATCTTAATTGGAACTTGATAGAAACTTGCTCTTCAACATTGCTTATGCTCTTCAACGCGGGTTTACCATCAACATTGACGGCACGCCGACGTTCCTCCTAAACTTGTATTGCAACATAGCACTGTGCCCGATCATGCCTCGGTTCATCATCAGCGTGCGAGAGTTGCACGACCGTGGGCCCCACAATGGCTGGCAGGGGATAGACAGCGGGTTTGGTGTGTTTTCCGAGTCGCTCTCACCCGTACCAACGATGGTGTTTTCGGACGCTGACCGGCTGGGGTGTAATCTGCTTGTGGAGGATATGGCAGGAGGACCAGAAGTAATCAGAGACATGGTGTGAATTGAGTTTGACGTACGAGGACTTAGGAATGATCAGTAGTTCATTGATTGTCGGTGGGTGCTGACATTGTCGGCACATACGCAAATAGATGAATGGGAACATTTTTCTTCTGATTAGCCCTGAGATTTGCATGTTGGTGTGTTGGCACTAAATGTATTCCGATAGACAAGAAGGTATAGGCACAGGTGAAAATGAACCATGTGGTCTGAGCTGACACCTAGTCGATTGAGAACCAGGGAATTAGAGAAACCATATGACACGAGGTGTTACAGGTGCATAAATATGTTAAAGTAAGCTCAAGTTGACTCATGTAAATCTGAATCGATTTTCCTTCCTTCTTCATTTTTTTGAGTTCCACGGCACATAGGGGTGAGATACCTTGTGCATTGCCCGAAGCTCATGCATGATTGCGAGCTCAAGACTGACACACAGTAGCTAGTAACCTGGGTAAAATTTGGTGTTGTGACATATACTCCGTGGGTGTTCGACCTCCTTTTCACATGTTGTTGATACTTAACCCCTCAACGTCTCCATTTCAGTGGTTATGTGTACACGCCAAGTCCATCATATCTATGGGATGGTTTGGCGCGATGAGCTACCAGTCAGTACCAAAACCAAAACGATCGTCAGATTCCCACTGGCGTATACACCACTTGCACCACCTACTTACACCGCCGAGCTTGTCTGCGTCAGGTTATTTTATGTAAATGCAGCATTGACTTTTGTGAAGTTTATTTCTACGTGTTTTGATGCCATCTAACCATTCGAAACTGACGAATAATAAATGGAATAAGAACAAGCATAGAAATGGATCCAGTTCATGGTATTCCGCTGCACACTATTCCAAGGAGCAATGAGTGACGAGTGACATAAGATACGTATATGTGCATCATGAGCATCGTGATGTGTGGTAAACACACATATATCTGCACTTGCAAAGGTCTCAAACCCTAAGAGCCGACTGTGGGTGCCGACTTTGACGTACTCCATGCGCTTGAGAAGTAATTCATCTTCTTGCGCTGAAGAGCAATATACACGAGCACCGTATAGAATGCAATGGAGAGAGCTACGAATGGAGAATTGACGATAAGCCTCGTCAACAACATCAAGTATGTGCAGTCACTTACCATGTCGAGTATAACATACCCATTGTTCGACGCGATGAAACACAGAAGGACTGAACAGAGTTGTAGGGACGAGCGCAGCCGAGACGACCGGGACATGTAGGATGGGTATCATCGTTGTTTTCGAGGTGCGGATAGACGAGACATCGCACTCGATAGTCCAGATGCGGTATGTGAGGAACCCTAATTGGAGTGTTCACGTGGTGCCGTTCCTGCGGCATAGTATGAGCTTACCGGTGCTAAGCAAGTTGGTCGAGAGTGTGGAAGCATAGAAGGCTGTGTCCATTCACCAGTTTTCTTAGCAAAGATATTCGTGAGTCGTGACATCGGTAGTCGCTTGTGGTATACTGTAAACAGAGCTGACTCCGGTCACTACAAGTAAAAAGTGGTTGTACCACTGAGGGTACATTTTACGAGGACATCTATCTCACCTGCTACCCCACACCAGAGTATGGCGGGGAGGATTACGCCCCAAATAGATTGTCCTATAACGAAAAAGTGATAAACTAGGTATAGATCAACAAAAGCACCCAAATAAATAAAATAACAACATACCACTCTGAATTATACTAAGACATAAGTTGGCAAAGTTAAAACGTGAATACCGACAATGGAGCTTGTCTACGGCAAAACACGAATGAGCTAGAGAATGAAGGATGGAGTGCAGAGACGTACATGGAGGGCTGTAAAGTCGACGATTAACACGCGGGAGGTCAGGATTCAGCGGCTGTACGCTTTGGCCCTTCGTGTGCCACGTCCAGCAACGACGTCAAGAGGTCATTCTACAGAGGAATGTCAGGAAGAGACAGGGCAAATAAATAAAAGCGAACTTGTTTCTCGACCCAATCTTTTCCATGCATTTGGTGGTTCCTCGAATATAGGACCGAGGTACCTGGTCCAACTGCCATCGGAATGGCATCGAGCTAGGCGATCTCTGGTCAGGACCCAGTAAAGCGCATGAACTGTTTACGTACGTTCCGTCTTGTTGACCGTTTGGAAACGAATATTATACCAGCAACAGCGCAACATATAGTGCCGATGAATATCAGCAGCAAGAATCCTGCAGTGACAGTCAACGGAGTCCAGAATCGGGCCCACAGCTATAGGTCATTCAACCATAGCCCTGCTGAAATTGTGATCATGCGGAGTGCGCGGATGATGTTGGAAGAGGGTTACAGGTTACTGTACTGCACTGTAAGAAGAGCTGAGGCTGTCTTCGAATAGATCATGGGGCCTGGATCGCGGTGTATGAGTATCTCCGCAGTAGCCACCCAATCATTATTATTTTGCACAGAAAGTTTCAGCTCAGCCCATAATTCAGATTCCGAGTCCATGAGTGTGAGTCTGTGACACTTTCGAGGACACTTACGACAACTTGGATTGCAACGAACGGAATAGTACTCCAGCGTCCAAATCAGTGCCGAAAATAAGTACATGATACGCCGCCGGATATGTAGATAACATAACTGCGAAGGCCGCGGGAACCGGCGGTCAAATTTCAAATTTCAAACCCCAACTTCTTCCTCATGCACTGAGTTGCGGTCTCTTCTTCCTCGACGATTTTCGTGTGCCAGTTCCCCCGAATCCCCCCTCAAATTTGTACCAGCAATGTTCTCTGACTTACAGGTTCTGGAACGCATGCAGACAAGTACCTACATAGCCTGTAGGGTTTCTTGATGCTCATACATGATACCTCCAATGACTGATTCGATAAATTGTGTAGTTGCTTTGATCCCTGCTGTGATATACGATTATCGTAAGCCACTCTACACCTTGTATTCTCAGACTAACTCACAACTTTGTTCCACCCTAGTCCTCACCTTTTCTAGAGAGGCGTGCCACATTGTTCTCCATCTCGTTTTGTACTGACGGCTGTTTTAGGTAGACTATATTTGGGTAAGAACGAAGTTTAGTCAAGTGGAAGGTGCCCAGATCCCTGATAGTACCGCAGCGGAGGCCCTGGACCTGGATCACATCAATGTTCTTTATTGTGGGTCTTTGGAGAAACCTCTGACAATAAACCCGAACTGATATTTTCATAGGTTCGCTACTTCGGACTTACGTTCGCTATGTGAGTCTATGACTACTATCGCGCTTAAAAGTTCACGACTAATATCCTGTCAAGAATTTATCCTCTCTGTATGTTTAGAATTTAATCAGGAGCGATCTTGCTGAGACCTCACAGTCGGTAGCACCCTTATCCCCGGACCACAAAGAGTCAGTGTTCCTTGATTGTTTTGCACCCCGTAATTGACAACCATATACTCATAGACGTATGTGACTAAATTAGAATTGCGACCTGTGTGTATATTGACTTTAGGTCCGCAGTTGTAAGCACGCTAATCGACATTTTCGACAATGTTACCCACGCTTACGCGTGATATTCCGAAGGCCTCATAACGTATCTGACCATGATGATATGTGCATTCATGATCTTTCTTACTGCCGCTGATCGTGAGTGACTGCAAACTAGACAAGTATTCTGATTAAAAACGCGCACAAATGACAGTCGTTATGATCCTGCGTGTATATGCAATGTGGAAACGATCCCAAGTCATTCTCGGTATCCTGCTATTTGTTTACGTGTCACAGACGATCGTGTCAATAGTGTTGGGGGTCATGTACTACTACAATACTAAGGCACACCTCTCAGGTATGTATCTTTGCATCATCACGGTCTTACGCACATACGCACATACACTTTCCAGTCACAGTTCAACATCTGTTTGGTTACTCTTTCTGCAATGAAGCTTTCATCGACACTCCGTTTTTGATTTCATTGTATGTCAAACTCCCGCGATTGATCCTCGCTACGATGCTTTTGGTTCTCGCCATTGCACAAACTCTGAGGCAATCAGCTGAGATGTACAAAGTGACCAAGCAATGGCAGCCCAACCGATACATGAAAGTACTTGTTAGAGACGGTGTTGTGTATTTCCTTGTGTAAGTCTACTTTCACGTCTCTCCCATATCTGACGAGGTTGTTACTGACCACTTTGAATGTTCAGGAATGTACTCATCAATGTCATTAACTGGGTTCGGAATAGCGGTACTGTGAACGGTGATTGGATACTTCTCCTGTATTCGCTGGGTTGGATAACTATGTGCACCATGATGCCTCGGTTTATCATTGGCATACGAGCGATGTACGACCATGACTTTCAGGGTGACTCGATGGAAATCGATACTGGATTTGGCGCACCTTGGCAGCCCCATACCACTCATAGTTGGATGTTCTCCTCAACCGGTTTCACAGATGTTTCGCGAGGTCACTGTTCGACAATTGGTGGAGAGACAGACGAACTGGTTGATGGGATTAGACTGGAAGAGCAGATAAGCGACATTTCCTTGCTTCACAAGGTGCACGTGGATGTAGATGTAGATGAACCGGAGGGCATTCTCGAAGAACGGAGAAGTAACGTGGGTCACTAATAAGCTATAAGGGGATCGGTGCTTGTTCACGGACGGACGGTGCTTCAGAAGGTTGAGGTATTTATATTTCCATGTACTCGTCGACCTGTTTTTCAAAAGACATCGACATCTGTATAACTTTCAAGATGTCGTGCCAATATATGTTAGACGAACATCCAAGCGTGTACAAGTTGTCATTGCGGAAGTCTTCCCAGGAAAATGAAAAGTCCATTGTAGTAGATGACCGGCCGCCTAAACCTCACATCTTTGAGCAGACATCAGCCTCAACCGCGACTAGGGAGCAGGAGTCAAACAACTTTTTGTTCAAACACCGTAAGAATATGAATTGGCGACGAGCGACTATCAATTCCAAGGTATGTACTTGCAATTCTGTTGCGGAACCGTTCATAGACATTCTCAGAGAGATCTTGCTAACGGCTCAGTCGCGCGCAATGTCTATTTTTACCCGTGTCTGGCTGCTTGTTAGTGGAAGAAACCCTCTCAAACGAGACATAAAACGATTCTGTGTCCTGTTTCATAGATGTAAAACATCCATACTCACTACATTATTATAATAGCAAAAAGAGACATTACTATTCAACAAAACAGCGGTTAATAAATAGCGACGATGGCTACGCGCATGGCATACATATCGCACTTGAAGCTTGACCTCTTCTCTCTATCAACACTTGATGAAGTTGCCCACGATCATGCTGGGAATCCCCCACTTGTCCCGTCGGATGGTAAACGAAAAGCAACAGTTGACGAATCCTTCCTCGCTCGGCGCGTCCTCGCCTCCGAGTTTCTTTCGATCGGACGAGGTGTTGATGAGGGGCTTGTACCGCAAGACGCAAGACGTCAGGACCGCCTTTTGCGTCGAGTCGAACGCGACGTGGCCGTATTTCTGTCGTCAAAGAGTGAGTACTAGAGAAGCCGCATGTACGCCACTTTCTAGAACCACCACGTACCTCCCAGTAATTGACGGCCGATTCCTCCGCCATGAGTTCGTAAATACACAGTCTGCCCTGATTCAGTCGAGCATGATGGATATACGCGTTCGAAAATAAGATATTGACGCACCTCACGCATCATGTAGCCATCGACGCCGACGAGCTCGCTAAATTCACGATTGCCCTTGTAGATCTCGCCCGTGCGGCGCCAGAGGCAAGCAGGCACGCCCATGGCGGAGAAGACGCGGTCATAGTCTAGCAGCAGACGCTCAAACGCTTCTTCGATGAAGACGAGGTCCTGTGAAGGAGAAAAGGAAATGAAGCGGCGTTTTCAAGGACGCTGGTCGCGTACTGACAATGTCCCGGAGAGACTGTGCAACGGCCTGCAAAATAAAAGACGGCTTGATAGGCAAGGCGATGAAATCGACATTGTGACTTATGTGACTTACTCTGAACTTGGGTCGGAGCACCGACAGGGGCTGGAGAATCTGTTGCTTGGATTGTCTCGACACACTGACAATGTACGTAAGAAGACCGAACGCCCGTCCGAATACGAAAGAAACCCACTTTCGGTCCATCCATCGCGAAAGGCGTGCATACCCCTTGACATAGTCGTACGGTTTCAACAATCCCGCTTCGTACTTGCTCCGAATCACGCGGTTCAGCCGCTCGTCGCGCGACCCCGACTCCTGGTCAGCAGCAGTGAGCAAAAACTTTTCCGCCTTGGTCGCCGAGGGGAGGAGCGGCGGTGCTGGTTCTTCCACAGGTGCTGCCGGTGACTCCGTTGTCGTCGGTGCTGTCAGACCTCGTACAGGGTCGGGCACGCTGGTGGTGGTCGTTGGCTGGACGAACGTGCTTCCCGTACCGACGCTGTCTGCGATCGGATCTGCGTAGGACGGTGCGGACATGAGCGAGGGCGTGACCGTCTGAGGAGAGGTCGTGAAGAAGGAACCGTCGTCGAGAGTCTCCAAAAAGTCACTATATGAGAGACGATCCGTCAGTTGGCCGCCACGAACTCACGATAGGATGCGACGCACGTAAGGACCGAAAACTCATTTCCCAGTGTTTCTGGCTGGTACAAGTACGCATTTTGTGCGACTTGCATGTGCGACCAGTTGGTAGGCTGTTGCTGTATCGTCGTCGCGTTGGCATACACCGGCTCTACACCCGCCAAACGCTCTGTCGATCACAGAGGCGCAGAACAAAGGACACGGCGACATACGGGGGACAATTCTCGTTACTTCCGCATTGCCCGTGTTCGCACTCGCGTTCGACGGCGTCACGTCTTGCTTGTTCTTTGGCGGACGCTGTTCATCATGACACAGATGGCCGATTTCACGCTTGATACTGCAAGGCGGACGAATGAGACGAGCGTTATGGGAAAGATCCAGTACACACCAACGTTGGCACGGCCGGCCCTCGTCGCACGTCATGTGGCTGCGACGACAGTATAGACACGCGTGGTTGACTTTGCGCCGCTTGGTCGTCTTCTTCTTCTTGCCCACCGCATCGTCGTCGTTGGTCTGGTCGTGCTCGAGGTTCGGCGCTGGTGCCGATGGCATTGTTGCGTAGGGATGTGACGGATAGTTGGCCATTGTCGTGGACAAAGATCTGGCCCTTGCCGAAGAAGAAAAGAAAAAAAGCTCGTGCGTAGAATAAAAAAAATACGGGGGAGTTTCAGATAAGTAAATCTAGAGGCGGAGAAAGCGACATGTTCCACCTCAAACGGCTTCTTCTTGACAGCGTGTGTTCCGGGAGCACCTATCCAGCGCGGACCCCGACCACCCGGCCATAATATTCGCTTCCATTGACCCCTTCCCCATCCACTCGCTCATGACAATCCAACCATATGCATATACATTCATTGAGTTACGCCCGGAAGTCGCTGTCGAGTTTGAGTAAATCGACAGGCAAGTTGCAGGCTATGTTATATGATTAATTAGCTAGGAGCCGACATGAATAAGCGCAAAAACACGTCCAGCGTCCGTACAGTGCAGTATACGCTGGTCGTCCGTTCAACCTAAAAAACCGCGCGTCATCCTTCCAGGTCTTTCATATGCCAAGACTGTCCCTGAACATTTCGTTTGACGTGGTCGTGGCCTTAGCCCAATGTAAAACATCCCGCCGTGCGTATTCCTATTCTAGGGAGGTGGGTGCCCCCATCGGCCTGCATGGTAAAAACCGATGCCAGGAACTGTTTCGGGGGGCCTGTCCATCGTTCACACCCGGATTCAACATCGGCGTTGCAGAACCAGCAAAGGGCACTTCACTCACATGTAATGGTCCGAACATTAACACCGCTGCTGAGCAGCCATGCAGGCACCCAAGGCCACAGTATTGGCGCGATGATGACTTTCAAGGGTCTCTCCTATTTCGTCCACGTTGATGGTGGAGCACCTCCGGTAGGCCTGGAAATGTTTCAGCCAAGTCACCACACCCGTTCGACAACTCAGCACGACGCGAGCTCTGCGTTCGAGTGGGTCGTTAATCATCCATACCTTTTTACATAAAATAACTGTTCCCACAGTTCATTTTTCTTGGTTAACGAAGCCTGTCTATGAGCACTGAGAACACAAAACGCTCACGTCGAAAACCAAGGAGGATCTAGAAGACGAACTAGTCGCCGTGTTCCCATCACCGGGAAACTCGTACAGATAAGACTTGCCTTGACGGGCGTTCGTTCGGATAAGGGTCCGTATTCATGAAATTCGCCGTTGTGACTGAGACAAGGGGCCTGTAGGAAGAGATGCATGTAAGCCCGTTGTGAAGCACGGCACAAGTGTTCATTAATAGACTCCTAAAAGAACATTTTGACGAAATTACGTGCTCCGCTGCACACGGAACCAACGACCTCCAGTAAAATACTTATGTACAAGAGGTCTCTGCTGCCTTATGGTAGAGATAAGTCGCATTAATGTGATCAATGTTAGAGTGGACATGCAACCATTACGAGGTATGTAGCTAAGTCGTCAACTGTCCAACTAAAAACACAGTCATTAAATGTGTCATTGCCTCGTTACCGGGAAATCCACAGAAGTACGCTGTTCCCAAGAAAAATCTCGCGCACGTGGGAAGGAAACCACGCAATGCCCAACATTTTTCTTCATCCCATTGCATGGTTGTTTATCTCTGCCAATAGCGCGATAAAAGATTCCTCGCAATTACCCACAACCATGAATAAGGAATGCCCTGAATCACCTAGCTTGATGGCGGTGGCCCGGTGAAGAAGCTCGATACAGGAGGGGAGCTATGCGGTGATGCGTTCCATGCCGTAGTGCTCTCGGCCGCTCACGCCATATGTTGGAGTTGGGGATAATAATCTGCCACGCCCGGGAGGATAAACGACAGGCAACATGGCATTAACAGTGCAAAATTTCAGTTTGCAGGTTTCTGCTGCTTTCATCCCAACTCAGTCTCTCTTTTTTTTTGGGATCCGGTGCCAAGTGGTCTGGTGCCAGCCCAATAACCAGCCAGTTAATGATGATCAGTACAGTAAGCCAGAACATGCACCAACTGTAAGGACGAGAGTTCGGAAATGGTGAGCTAAGGACGTACAGCACGATATGCCAGAACACGCACCGTCTGGAGAAGTGACAGGTTACAGACAGTAAGAGAATGATGAACAGAACGATAAGCCAGAACACAAACCCACTGGACAAAAGGCACAGATCAGAGACAGCTAGTGAATGACGACGAGTAGCAGAAGCACCCACCGACTGGACAGAAGATGTAGGTCAGAGAAGGAGCAAATTACGAACAACATGATGCGCCAGAACTCATACCAATTGAAGGCAAGAGACGGGTCAGAGAGGGTGAGCGAATGATGAAGAGATCTTTAAGCGAGAACACGCACCCACTGTAGGAAAGAGATAGATCAGAGAGGGTGAGCGAGCGACAAACAGAACAGCACGCTAGAGCACGCACCTACTGGGGGGAACAAACAGGTCAGAGAAGGAGAGCAAATGACACACCAGGAAACGCACCAACTGGAGGGAAGAGACAGGTAAGACAGTGTTCAGCGAATGACCAACAGCCCAATGACAGAAGACGCACCAACTGGAGGGAAGAGACGGGTCACGAATGATGAACAGCACAATACGCTGGAACATGCACCGGCTATAGGGAAAAAACAGGACGGAGAGGGTGAGCAAAGAACGAATGACGAACAGCACGATATACCCAAACACTATCTATATGCGGCCGCGGCGCGGGACCCCACGCCAATTCCCACGCCACATTTGGGACTGCACCTCCTCACCCCTTTGGCTCATCGCTTCGTCTTCGATATTCCACTGCATGGTCAGC
>JBBPMJ010000449.1:0-26837 GCA_038090255.1 Austroboletus niveus
AGACTACTCCTCCCAAATCTGTCACAACATAGCACTGTGTGGGACTGTCTATGAATCGAAAAAGCCATAAAACGGGTTATCGCTTACGCTTTTGCAACTCATAGACAGTCTCACACAATGCGGTTCGAAATCGCTGATGAGAAGCGGCATGTTGGCACGAGGTGGCCTGAAGGTTTGACACATGTTTGGTTGGGTTGGGGGTGGGGCCCCTAGCCAGAGCGCTCAGGTACTAATCTGAATCTATATTTATGCAAGCAACTCTGCGCATAACAATGAAGCGGTGACATACCGCTTTCTATCTCCCATACAGGAGTACAATATTCGGGTTTCGCGGGACTGCGCAGCCTTTATGGCGTTCAGGTTGGTAATACAGACATCTCGTGATCGTAACCATTATTTGTTTCTCCAGCTAGTGATCGGCGATCTCTTCTCACTCCGCCACGACCTGCCGCCCAGCATATTATGGGAGATATATCACGAACAGTAAGTGGAGATAACACTGGTGAAAGATTTATTACACTACTTACTGACATTCACATCATTCGTACACACCCAGGCCTGTCAAGTTTGGCACCTCTGGGAATGGCTATGCGAGCGCGAGGTCCCCGACTAGTGCGGGATGGTTTTCAATGTGACAGATACATTGGTTCGAGCTCCTGTAGTGACATCGTCACGTCCTTTTGCACTATAAATTGAGTTCGTGTCCTGGATAATATGATCATTAGCATCCCCAACGCTCTACTGTGTCCTTTGAACTCAACATGGGTCCTTTTTATGCATACGTTCAAACTGTCAGTATCTTCAACTTTCGGAATGAAGATGCATAACTAACATAGTATTTGTTGATCAAGATTTCGCCTTCAGCCAACGGATACTACTATCGCTACTTGATGGTCTTCGCCAGTCGTGAGGATGCCGATGAATGGTGGCGCATCATCTCCCGCCCCAGCGGCCCCGTCCCTGCTGGCGCATTCAAGCGAATCAGTCAGCAGTATTACACATTCAACCTTGCCAATCAGACCGATATTATCGCCTACTTCAATTCCCTGACTTTTTCGACGGATGACAAAACGGTCCTGAACAATATGTTCTTCACGTTGATCACCAACGGAAATGCATCCGTTGCTCAGACCACCTTTCCTCAGCAAGACATCACTGACTATGTCAGCGGAAAATGGTTAGTACCTTTAATCTTCCTGTCTGTGTAGTTAAACTCACCTTACATTCATCGTTAGGTATTACATTCGTTCCAAAGCAGCCCCCAATAGTTTCTGGTACTGTAACATCACCGACGGAGCATGTCTCGCCTGTCACGGAGGGTCGAAGTGCAAAGTTGTTCATGTGTCCACACAGCTTCGCTCACGATTTTTCATCGTGGCCCCGGACATTCCTGGCAGAGGTTCGCTTGCGCCAAAGGATCTTATCATGATCAACAAAGACAAGATCAAAATCGCGCCTACCAACGACTCCATCCTCGTAATCACCAGCATCAGCCAATTGAAAGTCGCGGTATCATCCATCGTGCCAGACTTTACCTTCGACGACTTCAAGAACAAGTTCGCCGTTGCTTCGGAGAAGGATGACAATGGCTCCATCATTGAGTACATTTATGTCGCGAACAATGGTTCTGGAGAAGTTTGGGAATTGGTTGATTGAAAACCATGTTTCGAAAGGGCTCGTAGTGATATGTAACAAACAGTGACTCGGAAATGTGATGTGGAAATTTTTGTGGACGAACAACAGAATAGGCTGTACTCGACGAATGGTGATGAACTTCTAATGTCGGAAGAGAAGGCTGCTCACCACTTCAAGCTGAATGGGCCTGTTAGGATTCAAACGAAATAAGGGGCGTCATTATACTAAAAAAAATGCCCACCGAATCTATATCGTTGAGACCAGCAGAGTGATATGCTGGACGTAAGACGTGAGCTTGAGTCGATAGTTAAAAAGCGAAGGGAACATCCCACAAACGGCGCAGTCATTTATAAGTACGTATTGCACGTGTTTCCTCCAGAGTTCAAATGAGCAATACTAACCGATGAGAGCCTCGGCTATACTTTATCCTCTGGTTCACTGGTCATGGTATCGACTTCAACCCAGCGCCAAAGTTTGTTGAAATGAGTCAAACCGATCTGTAGCCTGATCCCGAGGTTAGCAAACTTAAACAAAACAAAATTTTGATCATGAAGTCGTCGAGACCAGCTCTTTTTGTGACGGGTCAAGTAGTCGATCGCGGTATCGACCACAGCCAGTAGATGATCCCAATGTTTAGTAACAAAGGTACCATAATTCGTGATTGGCATGAAGCTGGAGTCGGGACCATCTCTTTTTGTGACAGGTCAGGACCCAAGCCGTAAGTCTTTAACGCTATGCGACCACTGTACATGTCACCTAGACGAGTGCGTGAAAAGACTCTGTGAGCGGCTGCGGAACGCAACGGGGGGCATGGAGGGAGTGGGCCTGGATACGCCATTTTTTATTCGGCGCGGGGATGAAAACATGGAAGAGCATTGTACACGACGAACACTGGGAGGCAACTACGCCAGGACGACCACGCAATCTACATCGTCCAAGACTCAAGTATGCTCAGATCTGCAGTTCACAATAACCTGACATCAGCGTGTCTAGAAATCCATCGATCTTGCATGAAGTAGAGAATTCCAATGAGTACGTTTCAAATTCCAGCCTAATTATATGACCAGAAATGTGACTGCCACAGTGTTGGAGTGCTATAATTTTCGAGGAATGAAAAGGCGGTGAATGTGCTGACCGAAGATCCCACGGAGGTTTGCTACTGGAGCCACCTGTTCGTAGAAGTAATGACGGCGATGGATGAGCGCTTCGAATGAAACGGCGCAGAAACACAATAAATATATTTACCCGAGCTTTCCAGGGACGTTGAAGGAAAACTACCGTGCCGTGTAGCATCATGTTGTGGCGAATTTGACAGCAATCAAAGCGGAGAGTTATTTTTTGACATGAAAAGGAAACGTGGGCGTCAAGTTGTTGGTCCACCTCGTTTTCCCTCCCTCGACAGTTTACCTTGTTGCCCCCCTCCCGCACAACGATGTTCTCTGTTGATAATTTCTCTCGACCATCAAGGCTTCCTCATCAGCAACAGCCCCCGTGCCGTAGATGCGGCGCCATCATTGGATATGGTCAAGGAGTGCCGTGGAGTGCCGTCAGTGAGCTCGTGAACGAGCATTGGGCTGTGTGCCTTGAAAGCCAGGATGAGGAAGTAGCAAGTATCGCCACAGTCGAATCTTCCTCAGTGTCTGAGGTGATATTACCACAACTACCACCCCCAGAGCCATTTTCCGACACGAATCCGCCTCCGAAAGTCGCTCTACCGAAGACGCCCACTGTAAATAGAAAAAACAAGAGGTTACTGGAGCGTAAGGCGAAGCTTGAACAGGACCCGTACGCGGAACGCGTAACAGAGACAAGCGTCCTATGCAGGCTCTGTCACAAATATATCAAGCTCGACGGGAGGTCGAAATTCTACCCCGGTATGTGGGAGAAGCATATTGCTCGATGCATCAAGAAATTCGAGGTCAGTCTAATTTGGCTCACGAATGGTAGACACACTGACCGCCTCACAGCACAATGCAGCCATGGCCGCGCAAGCGACAAATGGCACACACCAGGCAACCCACGTGGTTGGCCTGCCGACGTCGCACGGCGGTAGTGGCGGGAATGCAGTACAGATCGAACATGGAGAGCATGTTCAGAATGGGAAGACCGATTCAAAACATAATCGCCACGACGACTCATACGACCCGTCCGATGAAAGCGGGAAGGTGTCGTCTCAGACACCGTGCCCAGGTAAGTCCGTCGCGCCCGTGCATGTATACTGCTCTGAGAAGGATCCGACTCTGTCCCTGCTTGCACGATGTTGCATGATAGGTTCTTCTGGGCGCAGGGGCAAAATACGCACTGCACGCCCCCCGAAGACCGCCTTTCCTCTGGGCGAGGCGCAGGCCGAGTCGTCAGCAACTAGGTCGACAAGAAGGCCGAACAGATGTAAGTAATATTAATAGTATTTCATAAAAGAAGCGCTTCTGACCTTGAGGATAATTATCGACGAGTAGATCGGTAGAGAAAGCAGGCTGTGGTGAGGGAGGTAAAGGACGGGGAGATAGATGGAAAAACCAAGTGTCGCAGGTCTCTAATATTGTAAGCAGTCCGTCATGTTCCGCAAAAGGCCGAGTTTTTCCGGCCAAGATTCGATTCAATGTACACGTTCGGCGGTCCAGCTTGTTATCTTCCCCAAACCTCAGACCGATCTCAGAACTCAAGCACTGCGGTGACTCTCAAAGCTAATTTAGATCAAGTGCAAACTCTCATTGCGTTACTCCGGACGTTTGGCATAGGAAGGGTCCATATCACCAACACCCTTTTTTGCTCATGTTCAACCTGCGGATCAACACGGTCGTACGTGTCATTTTCCAAACGTTCGACTGCAGAGCCGCGGCTTCCATATGCGTCTTACTCGCCCTTTTCAAAACCGTCTGACAAGTTGCGCAGTGCCTGTCATCATCGGGTATACTAAAACGTGTTTTAAGCTGAAACGCACACCCGGATAAACTTTCTTGAGACGAGGAAGCCATGTAGCTTTCTGGTGCTTGGATACGGCTTCCGAGCCAGAGCATCTGGAACCCTATGCACCGGCTTTGGGATTAGTATACGTTTTCATCTGAGCCTTTGGCCTCTAGATAATGCTTACTCGTCTACCGGCGAATGTATTGAGATACTCGTATTACATAGACGTTGGGGTGTCGCTTGCGAGCGCGAACGATGATAACGACCGGCAACTCGCTCGAGACGTCCCTGAGATGAATCAAATACTGAAGGTGTTGGCAAAGGGAGCGGGAACGTGGCGCAGCTGAGTTCTCTCAGAGCAGCGCTGACTCGATGTTTTTACATTGTCGTTGCTCACTAAGCGTGAGCGATCCCTCTGAAATTCCGTGCTATGTATGTACACCAGCCTTTAATTAATGCAAGTAACGTAAACTTTGGGTGACATCGAAAGCTACTAGAGTGAAAAAGCGAGAGAAAAAAGGGGACACAGAGTCATGTGGTCATCCAATTAATATTTAGGACAAGTGAACGACAGAATGAAAACCCAACTAAGAGAGACGAGGGGCCTCGGGCAAGAGTAAATAAGTGCGTGCGTACGGCTGTAGCGAAACGAACCCATATGCTATCATCATGTCGTGCCTATAACCATTGTTGTTGTGTCTAACCCGGATCTGCCGTCCTCGAGGACGGTTCACGGGAAAGCCTAAAAGCCATTAAGAAAAGCGCAGAAGAGCCAGTGAGCGAGTGAAAAAGGGAAAGGAAATATATCACAGATATGCGGGGTAGAAAGCATATTATCACGAGGATGAGAGGGCCGTGCATTGCGATGAAAACGAAAAGGGGAGGGAACGGGATGTGATGAGACGAAACGAGGTAACGTATTCACAGCTTGAGCTCCGTCAAGACCCTCCTGGCCAACATTTGGTATTGCCATCCATCCCCGCCTGCCCTTCGAAACTGAATTCCGTAGAGGGGCAACCATGGTACCTACACAGTCACAATAAGCTAACCGCGAACACAGCGAGGAAAAGGCACAAAAGGACTCGCCTTGATAATGTTTATTTCAAAGCGAACCGACATTGAATTTGCGCCCATCATTTCAAACACCTCTCGGTCCACTTCCCCCGTGGGAAAGGGTGTTAACGTTGGCCGTGGCGTTTGAGGTGGCGGCACTACCTGCGTCTGCGACGTCGCGCCGAAATCCCTTGGTATGGGTGGCAATACCTTGCCCTTGGTCGGCGAATGAGGTCGCAACGTCTGGGGCTCTTCTATAGGCGACGCCACCATTGTCGCTGTCCCATTCGCCTCGGGGTGCCGTGATCCGTCAGCCAGGATCGTATGCGCCGTCGACGACACGTTGAAGAAGGATGAAGATCCGCTGCTCGGCGTCGTGCTCAACGTCGTCCCCGCCAAAGGCCTGTTGGGGAGCTCCTTTTCGGGCGTAACCAGCTCGGGCTCTTTCTCTTTGATGCTTTCCCGATCACGAGACTTGACACCAAAAGAAAGTTTCGACGCTTTCTTGACCAGAGAGCGAGGAGTCTTGCCGGTCTCATTCGAGCCTGATGATCCGCGTCGACGATGATTGCTAGGACGGGACTGCGCATTCTCAGGGACGGACGAGATATCTATGGACGGTATATGGATGCACTCGAACCCGCCCTTGGTCTCGCGGTATTGGACCTGCATTCGATCGAGTACTTTCTTGAGGTCCGCCTTGAGCACCGACGGCGGTTTCGTCGACGTCGTCGAGACGCTTTTCGACATATCATGTCAGTTTTACCCATCACGGCACGAGAAACTCAAACAACGTACCTGAACAAACCCTTCAAATGGACAGGTTTAAAATCTTTATCCAAGTGGGATTCCCTGAAGCTCTCGTCCCGCGAATCGGATGTCTCGTGCTCCGCGTTCTCTTCAACTTCCTCCGTGCGTCCGAATTGACCCACGGTGACCGGTCGTCCGCTACTTGTTCCATACCCTGTTGATGGACGTCGATGCCGACCAATTGAGCCACCAATGCTCGGGAGCAACGCACCGCCCGTACTACTTCGCCGCTCGTGGCGCATCGCTCGACCTTGTGGATCTAGAATTGTTGCTGCCCGTCGATGCGTGTGCGATAATGGCTGACTTTGGCTCGCAGATAGCAATGGCGGAGAAAAAGTGGTTTGCCGCCGAATGTCGGGTTCAGCGCCGCCTTTTCCATCTAACGTGTCGGCCATATGCGTTCGTTTCTCGGCCTCAGTATCCGTCGAAGCCTTGAGCGACGTACCCCCGACGATCGTCGACCGCTTTCCAAGGCTAGCTTGTCCTGCCCGCTTCCCGTCGTCCCCACGTCCACCTCCCAACAGCGTCCCGAACCGCTTGACGAGTGTCGCACCTGCTGAGAGTGGCCCGTCATGCGGAATCCGCTCATCTTCACCGGCGACCCTCTCCTTGATGGCCCCAAATTCGCCGACTTCGGGGCCAGCGGTGTGGGGAACCGGAATATCTTCGGTGACTTCGTCCACAGGTTTCTCCGTTCCTCCAAATACTCCACCCAGACCACGCAAAACTGTCGGACGTTGGCTAAGACTGTGACTGCGACGGTGAGTTGATGCGGGTGGCGCACGGGGAAGAGTTGCGCTAGGGGTGGGCGTCGTCGGAGTAGTCGAGATATCGACCCTCTTCGTCGGTGGAGGGGGTGGCGGTGGCGGCGGCGGCGGCAGTCCGACGTTGCGTGCCCTTGGTTGTCCATGAAATGTCGCAGCCGTAGGTGATGGAGTGATTGGCGTAGCGTCATAGGACATACCCGAGTAATGAGATGTTTCAGGTGCCGGTAATCGAGGAAGAGGCATACTGTAGTCCGCTCTAGTAGAGGTGGGCGTGGCCAATGGTTGTGTTTCGCGTTTCGCGGATAGAGATGACGCTTTCGCGACATACGCATTTGCAACGGGGGCATCGTCGATGGCAGGGGCGCTGGGAATGGCACCGGATTGAACAGATACCTGAGAACTGGCAAAGTGACCGGGCCCATACACACGTTCGCGTTCGAGCTTCTCGCGAGCCAGGTAGTACATGGAGATAAGGGGATGGAACCCACGTGTAGGGTCCACGGGCTCGCGACCGGCATCGGCAATGGAAAGGTGCGATTGAGAATTTGGTGGGGAATGCGATGGAGTCGTTGGTGGGGAAGAGGTAGGCGAAAAGAGTTTCCGGCGATAAAAGTCAAACCCTGAGAATCGTTTGGATTTCTTGGATGGTGTCAAACCATCCTTGTGAATATTGGACGACGAGCCATCAAAAGATATGGCGAGGGAGGAGTTGGAGAAAGATTCACCCCAGCGTCCTCCGTTTCGACCTCGCTTTCTGTCCCAAGATGCGACAGCACGAATATAAGCTTCCGACTCGAGCACCGCGACGAGTTTACGTTCGATCTCCTCCTCGGAGCCAAATTCGAAACCTTTCATACCTCGGATGACCTGCCGATCGAGGTCGTCGACGCGAAGAGGGTCTCGATGAATGAGATGAGAATCGGGAGGCCCACTGAATCCACGAGTCATCCACGGATGGTCGAGTACCTCAGCCAGCGAGGCACGAGCAGCAGGGTTGGTGACGAGCATTCGGGACAATAGATGCTTGCATTCTGTACATGAGATTAGCGATGACGAACGTGTCGAGCTTGAAGTGGAACACACCGGCACTTAGCCAAACGGGATACTCGACAAATCCGCGTTTAATCTTGGCATGCAATGCCGGCATGCTCTGGTCGTCGAAAGGAACCTTGCCGCAGACAAGGACATAGAGGACGACACCAAAACTCCATACATCGACCTCCGGACCGGTATAAACCTTTGCGTTTAGTAATTCGGGAGCTGCAAAGTATAGCGAGCCACAGAAAGTAGAGAGGCGTTCGACAGGGTCATACAGATTGGAGAGACCGAAATCGATTATCTTGATGTTACCTGTTTCTGAAATAAGGATATTCTCGATTTTGAGATCTGACAACGCGTGAGCGAAGATGAGCACGCGAGAAGCGCCAAGAGGAGACGCACCACGGTGAACGACGTTATTACGGTGGCAATAGTCGAGGGCACTGCCAATTTGACGAGCAAACTTTCGTGCGACACGTTCGCGCAGTCGACCGTGGCTGATGATGTAGTCGAGCATCTGGCCGCCACTCACGTACTCGAAGACCATGTAATAGTGATGTTGATGGACGATCATTTCGCGCATGCCGCAGATATAAGGATGGTGGAGAAGCATGGAGAGGGCGGCCTCGCGGATGGTTCTGATCTCCTTCGAGGCGTCCTTGGAAGCCTGCTTTGCGATAGCCTCCGGAGAAGCGTTCGAACCGTTTGGAAGGGACGACGAAGGGTGGACACGGGGAAGAATTTTAATGGCAAGCTGGAGGGCGATGAGGAGGGGAGCAAAGGGAGGCGGGGTGACGGACCTTTTCATCCGTGACGTTGTGGATGGCAAGCTTTACTTTTCCCATGCTGCCTGCGCCGAGGGTCTTGGTGAGGGTATAGTCGCCGAGGACTCTGTTTGCGCTGCGGGACTGCTTGGACGCAGAGCCGTCCCTGTGCTGGCGGTGTTTCTGCTCGGACATGGGCTGTCTGTCGCGATCCGACGAGCTCGTCTGGGGAGAAGTGGTGTATGACTGTGGGGGCATCGAGACGGGCCGAGGTTTGTGGGAAGACTGGGCCCGTGAGGACAGTGCGGGGAGAGGGCGTAGGACGGGCGTCGCTGGCGAGGTGGGTGCTGGGGAAAGCGTTGTGCTTGCCGTCGTCGTCGTCGATGTCGAGGTCGCTGTCGGGGGTGACGAGGACGAGGGAAGAGGAGAGGAGTAGTAGGACGAGTGTGGCTGAGTCCCAGTCGCAGCCGAGCTAACGGGCAAGTCAAACTGGAACCCTTCCTGAACTAAGCCCCCATGAGACCGCGCGATATCCCAGCCGCTTTCTTCTGGAACTTGCCCCAACGCCGTCCCGACTTGCCCTGCGTAAAATGCCGCCATCGTCGTCGACGCCCGCGAGGTCGCGTTGACTAAGATCCCCTTGCAAGTTGCAGGGCACTGCCCTTTCTCCTGCTGGGTATATCTGGCTAGAGTCAGGGGTGACTCCACTTCCCAGAAATAATCCGTTGGCAGCTCAAAAACGCTGCCGCCGCCTCGATTTCCCGTCTAAAAAGACAATATCTTTGCCGAACCTCTTCTCGTGCGTGCCCACGACCCAGTTCACCCAGCTCCACAGCCCTGCTGCGGCTATCAAACGTGCAAACTCGCGCCCATCGCCAGTACAGTTCAGCCCACTATCACTAGTATGGAGCGGGCGGAGTCAGGCCCGGAACCAGCGCCGCTCACATGCTTGTCTGTACCCTTCTTGGCCAGTGGTTCTTAGTGTCGCCGATATGACTATTCCAACGTTCCCATCCGTAGTACATTGTCTGCCCGCGACCCCCCTCCACATCAACCTCAACGCCCTCAGAGCATGGGCGCTAATCATTGATGTCATTCCTGCCTCGTGCGCTGACTTCGCGCAAAAGGCCACATCTACAAGCAATTTGGTTGTTCTTAATCTATCGCTCGACCGCTACTCCCACGGGCGCAGGCACAATCCTCTGCAATTGTAAATTTCTCCCATCCTTTCATATTGAGATACCGTGGCACAGCTCCCTGCCTGTCCATCACTGATCTGTACCAACAACACCGCTGGAGCACTGCTTTCGTGGGATCCCCTTTCCCTGGTAATCATGAATATTTCCCAGCAACATCCATTGTCCCATTCGTAATTACGCAGCTTCCTCGATATCTCGGTTCGGCTCTAGTAGCGCCTGTGGTGCGACCCTTCTTTGTCTTCACCCACCCATGATTGACTATGTCATAGTGCGACTTTTGGTCGCTTCTTTGTTGGCTAGTGCGAACCACTGATCAATGCGTTGACACGATTAGGTATGTGTATTCAATTCCGGTGTCGGTTTGGTCCCATCGACTTGGACGCCCAGCAGCTTACCGATCGCTTCGCTTAATCACCGATCGTAGGTGTCTCGAAACTCATCAAATGGTTCGTCACTCAGGTCTCATCCCTTTTCCCTCGATCGATGTCGCCAAAATGTCCGGGTTTAAACGTAAACGCAGTGAGTGCTGTATACTTGATACTAATGAAGGATCTGCCCTGAAAGATGAAGTGATGGTATAGGTCAACCAATGTAAAGTCCGGTCGTCAAGACCTTGCCTGCCCAGGATTACATTCGGCTTTGATCATCCATACTTTCCTGCGCCATCAAGTCAAAGATGTATAGTTCGCTTAGCAGAAAATAATCAAGCCTCATTTTTCTGTCAAGGCGAATGGCAATAGACATGACGGTTGATATAGCTGCCGGGTCATCGTCCATCCCCCCGTGATACAGCGTGAGTTTCGTATTACCAACACCGCTTCAATGGCAAAATCAATGTTTTGACATTAGACAGAAACCTGTGTAACGCATTTGTATCCAGCCTGGCTTGCAGGGTCAAGGACCCAAATCAAGGAAGTGGCATGGTTATACGACAGACGATAATCTATTATCTCTCATGACATTCCTCTGATTGTTCTCACATGGTATCGTTCATTATGCGGCGTTACTCCACTTCCTGAGATCTATTTTTTCAAACTCCAAGATCATTTTGGGCATTCTTGTCACCATGTGACCCGAGTTCGTCAATCCATGTGATATGCTTCGAGGTGAAAACTAATTAGGCGCTGGGTTCGCTCGTCCCGTAAACAAGGAGGATAACGTTGCGTCATATATATCGTTCTCGCTTGTAATGTTGCTACCTACCATGTTACGGATTGATAAACCTGGCATGCAGGGTCAACTGAACACATTACCTCAGAATTACAGATCACGAGATCTTGACAACAGGCACACTTTCGTCTACACTTCCCCATGTGAGGTATGAGGTATTTATGTGCCTGTTTTATCCCTGGGACAGGAACCGTCATACGTCAAGTTTTTGTTTCTTCTTAGGTACACACAATAAGTAACATGGCGAATCGTGGGTTGGGATACTTAAAGTTGAACGCGCATCATTCACATGATCACTGATGGGGACAAAGAATATGAATATCGATACCACGAGATATCCATCTTTGATTCAAATTCTGGTTCAGCCCACATTATGGCCGTGAAACAATCGAATACGAATTTACGGTTACCAAACAAATTCAAGTCCTTCCGTGGATCTCTTTGTGGCAGGAATTGTGATTCTCCGTTCACGTGTAACTCATCGACCAAGTCGTTGGTTCTCACCCCCATGGTCGCGTATCGTCTTGAATGAAAATTTAAAATAAAGTTGTTTCCCGTTCGCTCTTGCATTGAACGTCTCAGAAAGAAAAAGTTTGAACCTCGCCTGACCCCCGGAGACGTTCGCGATAGGCATGTCGCATAGTCGCAGCGTCGGACGGTGAACGTTGCATCATTGATATCATGATGCATCAGGAAGTGGGCATTCAACATCGTCCGATACATAGAGAAGCTTCCTCTGAAAGTTCGCGAACGGCAAACTGTGCAAATAAAGCTAATCTGTCATACGATGCGCCACGAAAGGATATATAATCGAATATCGAGAGGAATTCTGACCGTGAAACGCATATCTTCGTAACTGGACATATCTGTGAGGGAAATCAAAAAGAAAAGCTTACCAGAAGTCTTAGGCCCGAAGGAGGGAAACGAATGTTTCGACCGCTATTGTGTCTTTTGAGCAACGAAGCGAAAAAGACAAAGGTTATTTTTTTTATCCCCAGGCTTTGCAAGCGAGCTACATATTGTTCTCCGTATCGAGGTGAACTTCGTCCTGAGAGAAAGAAGCAGAAAAAGAATTTTTCTTGACCCAGCCATGGAAGGAAGGGAAACGCGTACTAAATTCTCCCATGACGCCTCCAGTTCACCCACGCTGCGTCCTGCAGTATCGTAACCTTCTTGCAGCTCGCTCAACCTCGTGTTTTGGTCGATAAAATGCTTGGCAGGTTGGCAGTTGACGCAGTTCACATCAAACTTTGAATCGATGCTATGGTATTGAAATAGCTGCCCGTATCACCTTCCCAAGTTGATCTTTCGTGATAAACTCTGCGACCTGTGCAGCATTCGTCTCTGCAGGATCGGTGTCTGACATTCAGGTACTAAGACATACTTCCTTGTGGTAAGGGAAAATTCGCCACCGCATCTTCTCGATCGTCGAGAGACAAGTCAAGAGACCGAAGCGCTGACAAGTCGAAATGAACCAGGTAACGCGTGGAACTTTATTTGTGATATCAAGAATCCCGGGCCGCGGTCCGAGCGCGTTCTTCCATGATCAGTACTCGTTACCTTTCAATATTTCTGCGAACGTTTTGTTCGTATTCATGAACTGTATGATAGAAACTTTAATAGTGAGTTTGCATTGGCTCGGACGCATCCCAGTGAGTGATTATGTCGCAAGGTGTGGCGCTGCATGTGGTATGCAGAATACTGAGGCGACTCGGTGTCACAATTACATGTTTCGCTATTTTTGGTGCGTCTGAAAGATGTGTTGTCGCCGTGCTGATCGTCTCCTCCACGTCACCATACGGGCTCACATCACTAGTCACTGCAGGTCTGTGTATCCACAGCATTCTTCACTCCATACGGCGCCACCTTGCTTACGCTCAATGTTACTACTGCGGGGTTGGTTGCTACCGGCCTGCCCGCTCTCGGGCACCGCGTCGTAAGCCTGTTTGGGCGCCGCACCAGCGCTAGTACTCGAGCATCACCACGGTGGTGGTCGAGTCCGTAATAATGTACGCCGGCTTTCTTAACGTCGTCATTGTCATGTTTCATCTGTAGGATGGTTTAGTGCGAAAAGCTGGTAGCCGGTGGTAGCCGATGCTAGCCGAAGGTATCCTACCAGTCAGTACCAAAACCAATTCACAGATGTTGCGATCGGGAGCCCCGGTTCGAATTTCTTGCTACTGGTGGTTGGGCAGGTATAGGTGAGCGTGCGCATGGGGTTGCGCCTTTCCTTTCTCTTGGTGCCATTGGTGACTGCGTTCTTTTTTTTTTTTGCCAGACAGTTACCCCATTCCTTGTCATCGGGCGAGACGCATGCGGCGAAGGATTATCCAAGTTGGCAGATACGCAAGTGACCTCGACCAGCGAATCTTTGTGGGAGATGCACCTTGTCGGGAAGCCCGAGCATAGGAAAAGCCCACTTCAACTGGGGGTATCGTCGGTAGCTCAGACAAAGGTCGGCGAAGAGGCAGGGGCAATGATCGAGGTGATAAGCGATGTGTTACGATTTTTCTTTATTTTCGGACTCTCGGTGTTTCGGCACTTGCCGAGCACTGCTTTACAGTAGTATATATAAGCCTGCGTACGCGAGATGTTCCCTCATTCTCGTCTTGTCGTTGTGCAGGTCAGTATTCACTCTCCATGTATGTAGTTTTATGCTCAATCTATGTCGTTGCGCAGTTCTCTCTTTGCGTCGAGCTCTCATCCGCGAAGCTAGTGTTGTCGTGTCCCTGACATTAGACGAGAATCACCCAACCGTCGACTTGCTACCCTCGCTGTTGAGATTACTCCAGCGCTTGTGCATGTCCGTGGACCCCTCATCATCTCCCATCCCTACTCTATCAGTTTCGCCCGGTCCTACCGACCGTGATCCTCATCATTGACCATCATGTCCTACCCCACCGAGCCCAGTTACCAGATTCCATCCTCCCTCGCCCCCACCATCGATCCAATGGCGCTCCTTGCCACCATCCAACGCTTGGAGGCGCAGATGTCTGCGATCAATCAGCAAAATCATGAGCTCCTTGCTCGAGATGCTGACCTCCGAAATAAACTTGCCATCTATGAACGCCGCCAGTCCTCAGTTGCCCCTCCCTCCCCCTCCGTTTCCCCTTCCAACGCCACTACCCCCGCAGCTCGAGTATCGCTCCCCGCGCCCCGTCCCCTACCCGCATTTGTTTCTACTTCGAAAATTGGCGAGATGGCCGGAGGAGACGACGACGACTTCGTCCGAGGATTTGAGGCCGCCAAGAAGCTCTTTGCGCCGGCGACCCAGAGTAACCCTACGCCCACGACCAACGGCAAAGGGTGAAGGGTCTTCGTAGCCAAGCCCTCGGAATTCACAGGCGACAAAGAGGCATATCAGGTGTGGATGCGCGGCATCAAACTTTACGTGGACGCCAACCCCGATATCATCGACGACAAGGACAAGATTTTATGCACGCTCTCGTACATGACGGGAGACAACGCTGCCGGACGAGCAGCCGAAAACTTCGTGAACCATCAGTACCAATTCCTCAACCTCTGGACCTGGTCAAGATTCGAACAATGGCTGAACGACGAGTTCAAGCCCAAGATGCTCCAGAAGACGGCCCACGCGGCGCTCTTGCGACTCAAGCAGGGCACAGGGTCTGTCGAAGACTTTTTCAACAGGCTCGATAAGCTCGCCGATCAAGCAGGTTACCGCCTCAAGGATGTTGGACCCTTCGCCACGGAGGTGATCCAAACGGGAATACGATCTGAGATCGTGTCCAAGGCGGAAGACCAGAACCCGGAGTTGCTCCACACTAATGACGTAGCAGTGTGGCGCAATGCGCTCATCACGGCGGAAATGGTTGTCGCGAGGCAAGCCTCAAGGATGAAGAAGCCCACATTCGGGAACTGACGAGGATCTGGACCCACGGCTGCCCCAAACCCTGCAAAACCCTCAACCTCCGCAGCAACACCCGCTGACCGCAAGGACGCCACTGGCATCACGTTCGGGGGTCAAGGGCGACCCATGGAGCTAGACCGCGCCCGCGAACGCACCCAAGGGTTGTGTTTTTATTGCAAGGAACCGGGTCACATCGCCGCGAAGTGCCCGAAGAAGAAAGCGTACGCAACCAGGGTCGTAGAGCTGGAGGAGAATCAAGTCCGTATTTTGTCACGCAAGGATGAACCCGCAGAGCAGGGTTTTCAGGAAAGTCAGTGAGAGTCGCCGACTCGCTGACTTCGTTTTCTAGTACCTCGTCATGTAATAGTAGATTTAACAAATTTTGCTATTTACACGACGAGGGAACGGAAACAGGCGAAGAGGAAGACTTAGTCGACCTCACATGAACAAAGAACGACGGGCTCTCTTTTAAACCCGTCACAGACTCGTCAAGGGAGCCGCGGCAGCGCAGACGATGAGGCAAGGTAAGCACGGGTCGACGCCCGACGGCTAAGGCCGCAGTTTCGGAAGAAAGAGGCCGATCGGGTGCTTCGGCGAAATGCCAAATGGGCGCAGATCCCCTCTTGGGGTCCCCAGCCTCTGTTCCGTCCGGGGAACAAGCGGTCAAGAGAAGCACTCGAAAGGTATCGAGTAACCGAAGCGAAGCTCTACCTTGGTCACCTTCGAGGTGGCTGAGCGACAAACTTGATAGCGACACGGATGACCAGATGCTTAGGCGTTTGGAAATCTACGTCCCTAGCGAACGAAGATACGAAGCGTCGTTGGATACGATCATGGAACTCAGAGCGCTTGACGTTGTGAACAGACGGAAAGCGCTTCGAGAATTACACAAGCCACAATGGATGGTCATTGGCAAAGGAACGAACTCCCTCTCGTTGCCAGTGATCCTCACAGATCTCCAGACGAGTCGTACCGTAGACGCTCAAGCCCTTATCGATTCCAGTTGTACGGGGTCGATGATAGACGTCAAGTTCGCAAAAGACAAAGGTCTCAGTTTAGAACCACTCGCAAGACCGATACCGGTGTATAATGCCGATGGAACCCCCAACTCAGAAGGTCGCATCACGCACATAACAACGGTGATGTGTACAATAGAGGATCACTCCGAGACTATGACAATGGGAGTGACGAACCTGGGAAAGGGACAGATGTTCCTCAGACACGACTGGCTACGCCAGCACGACCCAGTCATCGACTGGAAGAAGGGAACCATTCGGTTCGAATGTGGACCTGAATGCTTCCCTCGCGAGTTAGTCGAACCAGAAGAGGAGACATATGAACCAGGAGACCAACTGGGTTGTGTGTCGATTCCTCCGGAACAACTCAGAAACGTATCTACTGAGATTGCTATCGAGCAAAACAAGGCAAAGAATGAGCGTTCCTTCGAGGACATTGTTCCGAAGGAATATTGGGAGTATCAAGACGTCTTCAGTAAGGAGAACTTTGATGAGCTACCACCTCGCAAAGTTTGGGATCATGCCATCGACCTCAAGCCAGGTGAACACAAGGTCGATGGCAAGGTCTACCCCTTGTCGAAAGACGAAATGACGGAACTGGACAAGTTTATCACGGAGAACCTCGAGTCAGGGCGGATAAGACCATCCATTTCGCCCTTCGCGTCCCCTTTCTTCTTCATCAAAAAGAAGGACGGACGACTTCGACCAGTTCAAGATTATCGTAAATTGAACGATATCACCGTCAAGAATCGATACCCACTCCCGCTCATATCTGAGCTAATTCACAAGTTGAGACACGCAAAGCACTTCACGAAGCTGGACGTTAGATGGGGATACAATAACATTCGAATCCAAGAAGGAGACAAATGGAAAGCCGCATTCAAGACTCCGAATGGACTATACGAGCCGCTCGTAATGTTCTTCGGACTCACAAATTCCCCTGCGACGTTCCAGAACATGATGAACGACATCCTGCGAGATCTAGTCACCAAAGGGCTCGTCCTCATATATATGGACAATATTCTAATCTACTCGCCCGATCTCGAGACTCATCATGCGACGACAAAAGAAGTGCTACGGATCTTAAGGGAACACAAACTGTTCTTGAAAGATACCAAATGCGAATTCAACACCACGGAAGTGGAATATTTAGGCCTTGTGGTAGGCAACGGAGTGGTAAAGATGGATCCCGCAAAAATAGCGGCGATCACGAACTGGTGGACACCAAAGACCGTCAAAGAAGTGCAATCCTTCCTAGGATTCACAAACTTCTACCGCCAGTTCATTCGCGACTTTAGCAAGATCGCGAAACCACTCACGTACCTCACGGGCAAGGTTCAATGGAAGTGGGAACAAGACCAGGAAGATGCCTTCTGTACGCTCAAGAAGGCTCTTACCTCGGCGCCAGTGCTGGCAATACCCACCGATGACGGATTGTTTGTGGTAGAACCGGACACGTCAGATATCGGTCTAGGGGGAGTTCTTTGGCAAGTTCAACAAGGAAAGTGACACCCAATCGCTTACTTTTCGCGTGCTCTAATTGCCGCGGAAAGGAACTACCAAATCTACGATAAGGAACTCCTCGCGATCATGGAATGCCTCAAGGAGTGGCGACACTTTTTGATCAACGCCGCTCAAGAATTCCAGATCGAGACCGACCATCGCAATCTGGTATACTTCCGTCAACCCCAAGATTTGACCCGAAGACAAGCACGATGGCATAGTGATCTACAAGATTATCACTTTGTCATTTGTCACAAACCGGGCAAACTCAATGTCGCAGATCCTCTATCCAGGGGGATAGACTTTGAAAAGGGGGTAGACGACGACAATACGCAAACAATTTTATTGCCCGAATCAAGATTTGCTCAAAAACTAGCTGCAACGACGATATCCACGTTTAAAGTCAAAAAAGTATCTGAAAAGGCGAGGATACCGACGAAAGGATCAACAGAAGCAGCTGGGCATGATCTATACGCCGCAGAATCCGTCACGGTCCCTGCACAAGGTAGACGATGCGTCGACACACATATCATTGTCGAAGTACCAAAAGGGACCTATGGGAGAATCACCTCTCATAGCGGATTAGCGGTTAAACAGGGCATTCAAGTCGGTGCAGGAGTCATAGATGCGGATTACCGGGGAAGCCTCAAAGTTCTTCTATTCAATGGGACGAACATAGATTTCGACGTTAAAGAAGGAGATCGAATTGCTCAGCTAATACTCGAAAAAATCGATCTCAGTGTCGCCGTTGAAGTAAAAGATTTAAAAGACACGGAAAGAGGCTCCCAGGGATTCGGATCTACGGGAATCAGACAAGTCGATCAATGGGATGAAGATGAACTCATCGCGCAAAGTCAAGCCTTCATAGACAAGGCAGCAGCGAGAGATCGTCAAAATAGACCCGACGACTGGTTCCTCAAAGACAATGTTTGGCACTGGAGAGAGAAGGTATACGTACCTGAGAAAAAGGAACTCAGGGAACGGATCCTTCAGAAGAACCACGACGCGATCACGGCGGGACACCTCGGACAAGCTCGGACACGGGAGTTGATAATGCAAAAATACTGGTGGCCTCAGTTACGACAAGACATAAAGACATACGTACAAGGATGTCAAACTTGTCAGAGAACCAAGGCAAGGACCGAACAAACCCATTCGCCTTTGCACCCGAACGAGACGCCTACAGCCCCGTGGCAAATCATCTCGGTAGACCTGATTGGACCCTTACCTCCGTCCCAAGGATTCGATACAATCCTTGTGATTGTAGACAGGTTTACCAAGATGATCAGAGTCATCCCCGTCCATAGCACGATTACGTCTATGGGAGTAGCACGAGCATTCTGAGACCATATTTTCAAAGATTTCGGAACCCTGACTAAGGTGATCAGCGATCGTGGACCACAGTTTGTATCCAGATTCATGACCGACCTGTACAAACTGTTGGGCATCAAAGGGAATCCAAGTACCGCCTACCATCCTCAAACGGACGGACAGACGGAGAGGATCAATCGGGAAATCGAACAATACCTTCGGGTATACGTAAACCATCATCAGAACGACTGGAAGGATTGGCTTGCACTGGCTGAATTCACTCACAACAATGCGACCACAACGGCAACTCAAACAACGCCGTTCCAGCTGATGTACGGCCAAAACCCCGAGATTGGATCCCCTGGAAGAAAGGTAGTACGAAATCCCTCGGCAAAGGAGTTTGCGGAGGAAATGCAAAGACGAAGAAAGGAGGCCAAAATTGCTTTAGAAACCGCATCGCGAAACATGAAGAAGTTTTACGATAGGTCTCAAAAGGAACATCGAGAGTATAAGAAAGGGGATCTAGTTTGGTTAGACGCGTCAAACCTCACGTCCACAAGACCCACGAAAAAACTTGACGACAAGCGATACGGACCCTTCAAGGTGGTAGAGAAAGTGGGTACGACGTCATATAAACTCAAACTTCCCCCAGCATGGAAGATCCATCCCGTATTCCACGATGTCAACCTTTCTCCTGCAACTCCTGGGCAATACCCGTCTCAAAAGGTTCCTCCGCCGCCACCGCCTGACCTAATTGATGAAGAACTCGAACAAGAAGTTGAGTACATTGTAGACTCACGTAACACAAAGCGAGGAATCGAGTATCTCATCCACTGGAAAGGATTTCCTGTCGAAGAAAGGGAATGGCTCGCAGAGAAAAGACTAACTCACGCAATGGACGCGGTAAGCGATTTCCACCGACGACACCCAGCTAAACCCCGTTCCACGCGAACAAAAAAGCTAAGATACTGTATTCTTGACTTGCCAATTCCTTCTATCCCTCTCGACTCCCGTCCAGATTCCCCGTGTACATGCCCTACATGCAGATCTATTCCTCTTCCTACTCCCGCTCCCTTATTTCAGACCAAGGAGTTCTTAGAATTTCGCAAGCAATATGTTCATCCAGCGTTCATCGAGGACAACGAACCTTGAAAAGGGGGTAATGTTACGATTTTTCTTTATTTTCGGACTCTCGGTGTTTCGGCACTTGCCGAGCACTGCTTTACAGTAGTATATATAAGCCTGCGTACGCGAGACGTTCCCTCATTCTCGTCTTGTCGTTGCGCAGGTCAGTATTCACTCTCCATGTATGTAGTTTTATGCTCAATCTATGTCGTTGCGCAGTTCTCTCTTTGCGTCGAGCTCTCATCCGCGAAGCTAGTGTTGTCGTGTCCCTGACACGATGAATCTAAGTAATGAAAAATGGTTACGCTGAGGTATGTATGTTATACTCAGTGCGTGTATGCTGACGTCTGATCCAAACACCAAAAGAGATGGTGGCGTACCCTCTAACTCTGGAACGACGAAACGAGCTTTTATGCTTAATGATTTGATTCGAGTCAGTCGACGCAGCGGTGGCACTGCCACAAGTGTGACCACCGGTTTTTTTCTGCATGAGACAAGCTGTTCTTAGAGCGTCACTACTTGCCTTCACCGTATGCAATGCCATATTCAACTCAACATATCAGTAACTACAAGTTGCGAAAGAGAATTACAATGTACGTCGTTATGTCTGCTGAGTAGTGGTATTGTTATTCTGATGACCTCTGAAAGATCTGAAGCCTGATTTCAACTGTTGAAACTAGAAGCACCATTGATAACTGGGCGGATAATCCTGCGGTGCTCAAGAGATAAGATTTGTATACTGGCTACAGTGCGTGATTCTATCACGTCCAATTTTGGTTGGTCGTTTTCTATAGTTACGATATTCCACTCGGAATCATGCGGCTGTACGAAAGTAAGCTGCCTTGAAAAGATCTCATTTATTACCGTGCGATGTAGGTTGAATATGGGGTATCTTCAACTTGTCCCTTTTTCTCTCTCCTTTTTTCCTCACGTTATCCGATTCTCCCTGTACTCCTGAGCCCTAACAACGTGCAAGTTTCTCGTTTTCTATTCTGCCAGCATCAACCCTATACTATTCTCGTCCCATCTTTCTGATTCGTTTCAACCACGATAAACTTTGACAGCGCTTTCTACAATTTATGCACGAAATGAACCGGAAAACTCCATCGTTGAAGAAGAAACATGGTTTCAAGGCTATCAGCATATCAATATCTTCTTTGGCGTCCAACTCATGCTCTGCCTTTTGACATTCCTTTCCATCCACCGAAAACGTAGATCCAAGTACATTCACACGCAGATCGCACTGTTAGTCTATGTTGCTGTCTTATTTGTGGTCATGACTCAACCTCGCTGCAACGGGGTTCATCGCCGAGCTAGATTGGTCGTAGACACGGGCGCCAGTACTTGAGCACTACTGCGGTGATAGTCGAGTATCGAGCCTGAGGAAACCCTAGTTTCATACAGTAGTATTAAAGCAACGTGTGAGTACTATAACAGGCCTGGCTTGGCATGCGTGGCGGCCTTTCCACAATGTGACTCAATCTACCTCTAGTAGTTCGTGGCTCTGGGACGAGTAGCTGGACTTAAAGAACACGATCGCACACTATCATCTTGATATATATTGGATACGACCGAGCGACCCTAGCAGCTTTACGCAACGACGACGTTGAGGACTCGGAATCGCGATTTTTGCCACGTCACAGGGCGAATCGAAATATGCATCCTACACGTCACTGAAATTACCAGGAGTCCAGTGTCAATCTGCATTCATTCAACCAGGCGATAAGCTCAATGTTTAACAGCATGATGGGAATCGATCGAGTGAACCCTTCGGAAAATTGCAATTGTAGCACCGAGATTTTCGCCAAGTTGTGCAAAACGTTTCAGACCCCTGTTTCATCTACTCGGGCTTACATAAAGCTTAACCGCTCCAGACTGAGGCTCACAGTTTTCGATTCCAACGGACACGATAGTGTAATAACTGTAATAACCAATACCGCGCGTGGCTGCACGCGAAGACATTCGGCCACCTTCACAATGCTATAGGCAACGAATTAGGTGACGGTCCAACACGTGTTTGTAAAATAGTGTATGAGACGTACCATGCTCCGACCTCAGTCGATTTCAACAAATTGTCAGAAATAGGTGCGGTGCCTGTGGGGCGATCGGTGCAGGGTTGTACTCACCATTTCGAACAGGCCCCGGTGCCGTGGAAGTCAAAAGAAATGCATTCTTTCTTAAAAAGTGTTCAGCATGCCACGTTAACGATTTTATGCGTGCTGTGCTTCAGTCACACGCATCAACGAAAAAAGGAGACAGCTCCACATTGGCATGAATAATGCCGTCCAATATATAATGCATCAACCAACAAAGAAAACGGGAAAAAAATGTATTACTACGACATACAGCAACGAAAAAGAAATAGGAGACGATTCGAGAAGAAAAGAGAGACCAACAGGACTCGGATTCACTAAAGATCATGGTGCCCACCCGCCAACCTCTACCATGAAAAGGGTCAGACAACGAGCATGAGAGGATGACAAGATTGGGGAGGAAACGTACGCTCGACCATGACATCGATTGTGTCTATATGAACGCAGGATAGGGGTCAGCACGTGAATATTACAGAAGCGAGAAAACCAATGTGCAAAGAGAGATATTGCTTACCGTTGTCCTCCATATCGAGCGAGGACGGCGTGTCGTCGTCGTTTATTCTAGTCCCGTCGTATAGAAACCTGAACATCCAGAAAAGGTTCAATGAGCACATGCACGCATACGCCACTCCAAGAGAGAGAGGAAAACGTTCGAAAATAGAAAGATACGCGTACCGAATGCTCCCAACTTCCTTGCCCACCTTGGAGGCATAAGCACCCTGCAGCTTGCTCAACTTTGTGTTTCGTTTGATCTTGAAAAAGACTTCATCCCCCGTCGAGCTGACGACCTAGATGTGCACGCGTGCATGTGCGCGTGAGCGTTGGAGAAAGAGGGGCAACGTCGTCAGCGGACGTGGACGCATCCACACCGTCAAGTGAAAGCATACCTTGACGTTGATCGGAGCATTGTCCTCCGTTTTGATGTCGTTCTGAGCTTGGGACGAATCTGCTTCGGTCATCTTCGATTCTTATCCACGTCCAATCTTATCCTAATCCACTCTTAAAGTCGCTTGTTTTCAACGACGAATCGCGCGATATTCGTCCCTTCTGCGGGAAAGATCCTGAGACCTGCGCGCAAGAGGTGTTTGGTGGAGAAAAAAAAGTAAACACGAAGATGGAGAAAAAAGCGCTGTGACTTGCCCAGCGCGATGGTCCCCCGATTGACGGCTATTTGCGAACCAGATTATTACCTAATCAACGCTAATGTACCCAGTACATACACAGAAAGCATAGAAATACGAAGTATATCTCATACATAAACATCAGCAATTAAACTGTGGTCATAACGAAAGAGAATAAAAATGTGCGGTATAAACGATGAGGACGTCACCTAGGGGGCTCTGCCTTTTCCTTTGTTCTCCTTCGCCCTGTCCTGCTTCCCAACCAAACTTAATAGTCGCCGAGCCCTACTATACGCCTCGTCTTCCTCGCTCGAATCGACCCACATATCCTCTTGCGCGTCGCTGATCGCGATCCCTCGGGAATCCCTTTTCGTTTTACGCCCTTCTCCCTTCCGCCTACTTTCTCTTTTCTTTTGCCGTTCCCCCTCGTCATGCGTCGAAAATGACTCGGTCCAAGGTGCGTAGCTTTCGCCATCCTCGTCACACATAGCAGGCGGCGTAGGCGAAAACGTTGGTTGCAACGACACCCTCACGCTTTTCCGGCGCACAGGGGGCGTCTCCGTCGAGACGTTGGACGAAGAGGGCTGCTCGATCGCGTTAGCGCCCGTTTGCGTCACTTCACTTTGGACAGGCGCGGGTACCGCCGGCGGCGGATCAACAGGTGGCGGCGGGAACGAAAACGAAAACGGACGGGCAGGTGCCGGGCGAAATTGTGTTGCAGGTTCTGGAGTATGAGATTCAGATCGTGGGGGATGCGGGACCGGCGGCGGTAATGGTGAAGGCGTCAGGATCCCATCCCGCTCCTCAACATAAAAACTTTCCCTTCCGGTTTCATACGACGAAATCGACGCCGTGTCCCTCAAAGGAGTCATTTCTGCCCCGTCCTCCACCTGTGTCACCTCCTTCAGATTCCGGCGACTACTCCCTACCGGGACCACACGCAAGGCCAGCGGTGCAGCTGCGACCGGCGTCGAGACAGAAGTGGAACCAGGACTCGGGGATGGTGTTCTACTCGCATTTCGCAGGGCCGATCTTAGTGGCATCTTGACCACCCGTGGCTCACTTTGCGCCCGCGCCTGACTCCCAGCACCCCCCGTAGGTGAGCTAGATGACCTCGCGTGGTCACCCAAAGGCTCTTGATCCAGCTCGGCCTCGCGCAGCGTGCTCGCCACATCCAACGACTTTGCTCCTTCTACACGATCCAAACTCTCGTCACGGCGCGTCACGTTGGCGACGATGCTCATCAAACTCGGGTTCTGTTCTGAAGCGTGCTGGTGCTTATGTGCATGGGGGCCATGGCCATTCGCAAGTGGTCGTCCCGCGTTTTGTTTCGCTTGCGAATCGCTATGGGCTTGCGTTTGACTTGGGCCTTGCGACGTGGATTGGGACGACGAGGGTGATGGTGTCTGAGATCGCGGCTGGGATGGTAGTATCGGTCGCGTCGGCGAATATAACGACGCAGATCGACGATGTCTCGGTCCGTTGGACGGTGACTTCCAATTTGGGGTGGCCGTCGTCGTTGCTGCACGTTTAGTCTGGCCGCCTGCAGTTGCGTCGGCGTTGGCATTGGGATCTACAGCAGGTTTCCCGTCGTTAGCCGACGTCACACCTTCGGATGGCTTGCTTTTCCCGATGATAATGACAGGCTGCAACTCCACTTTGCCATCAGAATGCCCTTCATCACTTCCCCTTAGGTCCGCCACCGACGTTTTCCGCCGTTTTATAGTCCCTCTGCGCGATCGTGGTTTGTCTAGATTCATGTCGGTTTTTCCACCCCGGCCAACACTCCTGTTAATGTTCATGTCGGCAGGGCCGTTGTCTGTAGTCCATCCGTCCATGCTAATGCCTGCGCGATAGCGTACGGCACCGGGTGCGTTGAGTGAAGATGCATTTCCTTGGGTTTCGCGTATAGGCACACCGGGTCGACCCTTGCGCAACCTTCCGCCCGAATTGGCCCGCATTGGTGTTGACGTCATCGCCTTGTCCTTATCCGTGTCCCTACCCTTACCCCTACCATCCGTCGGTGCCTCATCGGAATCGTCTTCCCCGCGTCCAACTTTCGACGCCTTGATTCGCGTGTCGGTCCTCGTCACGAAACCTCCTCTATCTCTCCCATTCGCCCTCGTCTTTAACCAATTCGAGGATGTAGGCGATGAAGGCGATTGGGAACCCTCGTCCCACTCTGTACCGACCCGTTCTCTCTCCTTCGGCTTGCGAAAAAAGCCACGCAATGAACCGAAAAATGCCATCGAGGTTCGGCGTTCTCGTTTCGTTGTAGGTAACGTCCCCGAACCGGAGGAGGATAACAACGGTTGAAATGGGGATATCTCGGTGCCACCACGAACGTCGGGCGCACTCGCGCGCGCACCTTGCACGCCAGGAACGGTGGACATGACGGAAGTAGGGACGAGGTCCTCGAAAAGCGCAGAGGCAGAAGGGCTGAGCATCGTTCGCCGAATTACCTCGAACGGGTCGTTTTCAACGACCTCGAATGGCCCAATCGGATGCGCATCTTCAGAGCTGCTCTCATTCTCGTGTGTCTCTGAGTCGGGAAGGGTGGTGGGAAACGGCGTGCGAGGTGCCTCAGCAGTGCCATTAGATTTAGCGTTTACGCTGGTTATAGGAATCGAGTTCGTGTTAGGTCTGTCAGTGTCTTCATCAGAGACTTCAATGATGTGGTGTGAGGGCGGTCGACGAGTCTTTTTGGCTCGTTTGGATCTTGGTACAAGTGCCAGTGATGAATATGTGGGATCTAACGAAATCGAGCGCTGCGGCGCTGACGTATTACTGATTTGAGGCGTTGAAACGCGAATGGGAAGTGCAAGATCTGAGATGACGCGTACAGGCGGATTGGTGGGAAATTTGGATTTGATCTCTAGCGGTGCCTGGATCTTGGACGCCGAATAATCGTGGCTTGTCGCCGTTTCGGAAGAGCGGGTAGCTGTTTGAGAGGCGCTCTGAGAAGGAGTGAGTGAAGCGTTGTCGGATGCGTATTTTACATGACTGGTTGAGGCCGACTCTGTCGGGATCGTTAGTACGGAACATTGCACATATTCTACATGCACCTACCCAAGTGACCGCCAGAACTCATAGCGCTATTCGCACTGAGCGCCTGGAGCGCCTTTAAACCCTGTTTCCCCATTTCGCCCCAAACCCAGCCACAGTCGATGAGGGCACGACAGCGGGCACCAAGGCCCTCACGCGCGACGCTGATCCTTCGTGCATCCAGTTCGCGTTCCTTGGTGACGAGATGGGCTTCGCACGCCTGGAGTTCGGCCTGGGCCTGGGCGAGCCTGACGTTGGTACTCGCAGGGCCACCGCTGATACTAGGCGGAGTCGAGTTGGAGGAAGGGAGAGAGGACAGGGAAGCTGATCCAAGGCCTGACAAGGGTGTAATGATCCGAGAAGAACGATGGGTGTCGCGCGTGGACTTGGATGCTTTGATGAGACGGGG
>JBBPMJ010000450.1:0-26822 GCA_038090255.1 Austroboletus niveus
GCATGTGACAAGTCACGTGACTTGTGGTCTAGACTGCTGATGTAAGCAGTCACGTGATATATTATGGTGGAAAACGTCTAAGTCCCGATGACCTTGTGTCGATAGGGGTTTTCCTTATATAGAAGGTCAGGAGTTCGACTCCTGCCATGAGCGAGTTTTAAATAGGAGCGTTCGTAACACATTCCCCCTGCCTTTCGCTCTCAACTCTCCGATTGGCAGTACAAAGATGGCATCCTTATCTTCCAAGGATGTGTCTACATTCCCTCCGATGAATCTCTCCGGTGCTCCATCCTCCAGTGCTGCCATGACCACAAGACTGCTGGTTACCCTGGTTATCTCAAGACTCATCAGCTCATTGCCGCCGAGTTTTGGTGGCCAGGCCTCGCTCAATATGTACGAAAGTACATCAAAGGTTGTGCCTCGTGTCAGCAACACAAGGCCAATATCCACCCCACTGTCCCTTCACTCACCCCCATTCGCTCCTCATGCACTCGCCTCTTCCAGCAGATCTCGTGCAATCTGATTACCGACCTCCCTGAATTCTCAGGTTTCAATACTCTCTTGGTCGTGGTCAACCATGGCCTTACTAAGGGGGTAATTCTCTGCCCTACCAAGAAAACCATCACCACAGAAGGGGTTGCAGCCCTCTTTTTCAACAAAGTCTTTCTCTAATTTGGTCTTTATGACAGAATCATCTCTGATCGAGGCCCTCAGTTTGCCTCTGCCTTTGCCAGAGCGTTGGAAAAAGCTCTCAACTATTCCCTCGCACTCTCCACCACATACCATCCCCAGACTGATGGTGAAACCAAATGGGTCAACCAGGAAGTTGAGACATACCTCTGCATCTTCTGCAGAAGTAACCCCACCACATGGTCCAAACTCATCCCTCACACTGAGTTTGCTCACAATCACCACCCCCACTCTGTCACCGGACAGACCCCATTCTATCTTATGATGGGATATGAACCCTGTGCCCTCCCCTCAGTTATCACTGACTCCCACATCCCCACCATTGAGGACTGCCTCAAATCCCTCATTGCTGCCCGCAATGAGGCCCTTGCTGCCCATGAACTCACTTGCCAAGTCATGGCATCCTGAAACCACCGCTCCTTCACCCCCTTCACCAAAGGATCCAAAGTATGGCTTGAAGCCAGAAACCTCAAATGATCCGTTGTCAACCCAAAGTTTGCCCCGAAATGCGAAGAACTCTTTACCATCGTCAAGGTGCTATCTCCCATCACCTATGAACTGCGCCTCCCATGATCGTGGAAGATCCACCCAGTGTTCCATGCATCCCTCCTATCACCCTATCGTGAAAACCTCATACACGGGCCGAACTACCCCTTCCCATCACCTGACCTCATTGATGGACATGAGGAATATGAAATTGAGAAAATCGTCCAACATCATGGACCCCCATCATCCCGTTCCTTCCTGATCTGATGGAAGGGATACACTGCCAAAGAAGATTCCTGGGAACCCGAATGGAATCTATGGAACTCTGCCCCCCGCCTCAGCAACTATAAACATTGTCACTTGATTTCCTCAGTCTCCAATCAAACCACACCCCTCACAATCATGCTCATCACCCTCTCTGCATCCTCTCCCACTCCCAGCAATGTTCTCTCCAACATTGCTGAAGCTGGCTGGTCTACCACCACCCCTGCCAACAACCCTCTTGAACTCAATGACGCACCCATTCCTGTACCCCCCCTCCCTGATCCAACATCTTCGCAACGACGCAGAAGGCATCCCCTCTGCATGGCCCGGCTTCAGCTGGACCCACCCTGAACCCCTCGTCCCCACTACTATACCCATTCCCCTAGCCCAATGAATCTTGAACCGTCCCACTCGCCTCCCATTGTCCATTTCCCCCACTGCCCTACCCAATCACCCAACACCCCTTGATGATGACCTCGCTGCCACTATCGCCACCGAACTCTGGGACTCCAGTCTCGCCATGGCGCTTGACGCCCACATGAAACCCCACTCCCCATTTGCCCTTATGTATCATCTCTTCCTGACGAACTCCCATATCACTGTCTCCACTGCCACTGCCACTGCCTCTGCCACTCAGGCACTGGCCAACCTCCACATCTGTCATCTCCACCAGACCCTGGAACACGACCTTGTCCAACTGATGCATCAGTTGGACATGACAGACTTCATTATCAACATAGATCGATATCTCCAGAACCTTGCCACTATCGGCAACGACCATGTCTCCACCCCATCTGCATCCTTTGAACCACTCTCAGCCCAAGAAGTCACTGCCTTAGACTGTGCCGACGACTACTGGGCTGGTAACCAAGGAGTATGGTCCCTTCCCCCCAACTACCCTCACTATCACGAAGCATGTTACCAATGCTATTGCCTCAGGCACCACCGTTCCCTCTGCCCCTTCTACCAATGCCCCATATGCCATAGGCAATCCCCAGGACACCCTCAATGTGCATGTCCCATGTGCCCATGAACCCCTCACGCATTTACATCCTCCTCATCAGATTCATCCATGCACCAATCCCCTCACTCCTCATGCTCCTCCTCCTCGCACTGCGGTCGTCCTATCCCACCTGGACGATGCCCCAATGTCCGGATCCCTCATCGGATCCCCACTCCCCCTCCTTCTCCACCTGCAGCAGATGACTATGAGTTCTTTGTCAGCACCGAAGTTGATGACAATGAAACTGGGTCCTATCACGGTGATTACTAAGGTTTTGTCGCAGTCTCACCCATACAACAGGGGTAATGTTATGATTCATTGGGCCCCTCTTTTCTTTTCCCTGTGATTACTTACTGTGAATACCAAAGAACCTTGACCCTCGCTGTTCGAGCCCTGCTTGGGTCCTTTTCTTTTACCATTGCATTTCCATTACCACTTACTTATTTAGCGTGACTCATCCGCAGTTATATCACCAATACTTGTCTGATGCCATTGCATCCACTCTGTAGTGACTCAGCTTCTTTGTGATTCCATCGCTTTCCATTGCTGACTCACCTTCTCCCTTTGCCTACCCTTAACTCTTTGGCTCATGTATATAAACCCTCAATACTCAGGTGTATTCCTTATCTTAGATCTCCTGCAATTTACCTAGTATCTTGGAGTTGCTCTCAGGTCCCCCAGTTCTTGTCCTACTGTTGAGTGGATGCTCCCTTCGAACCCTTGATCCATCGCTAGCCCTGCGACATCCCTAGACCTGTTGATCTCTCGGTTCTCAATGGTCCCCAGAACCTCTGCCAAGGAAGACCCTTGAGCGGACCCCCCCTTTGATCTGACATTAGTCCTACGCCGGCCTTAGCCTCCCTGTCAAGGAACCCCCTTGTCAGGCCCCCCCTCATCCTGTCTGCTGTATAGCGACAGTAAGCCCTTGAACCACTGCAGGCCTATGCTTGACCACATCGAGCATAACACATACCCTTTCTACAATGAAGCACCCATCTTCTTCCCCCTTATCATAGCCTTTCAACAACTCTCCCTCTCTGTCAGACTCAATCATGAGAGAGCTAGAAGAAATCCAACACCAGCAGAATCACTTGATTATGCACTTGAACACTCTCTGGCTGAAGGACGAATCCAGATCTGTCAAACCCTTGTAGACCTTGGAATCTTCAGGATTATCAATACCTTTTCCCAAGTTGCATTGGCCCCCTACCTTCAACCACTTCTCTGAGCCCTCACTGAGGAACAAGGAGAGAACTATCTCCTGGATCTCACCCATGACTACCTTGCCATATTGCTCTCCTTCACCCCCCATCATCAAAAAGCTTAATGGGACCAGCCACACCCAGAACCCTCCCATCATGGAAAACACTGGACCACTACTTGGAGGAATCGCCATGGCCAAGAGGAGAATTAGGGACACAGCCCTACAAATGGCAGAAGGATTGGCCACAACCTCCATCCTCAAAAACCCCAAGTTCTATCCATTCAAGATGGCCCAAAGAAGTCTTTATCACTGGTTGAAGAAAGCAAGGGACAGAGCATGAGTTTGATCAGAAGAAAATAAAAAGGAAAGCAGAAAGAGGCATCATTGCCCGACTCCATTTTCATTTTCCCAAGAAATCCCTCTGGACCAACTCATAGGAACAGAAAGTCCAACCGACTTGCATGCTTTCAATGTGGGAGTGTCAAACACCTTCAACCAGACTGCCCCATCTACAAATGTCCTTCTGCCATTAGAAGGCCCCTGGACATATCCAGCAAGAATGCCCCTCCAATTGATACTCCTCCTGCAATGGAATGGGGCACTTCTCAGTGAAATGCTTTGATTCAGAGGACTTCAATGATGACAATGTCCTCTTCAATGATGGAGACTCTGCAGGAGGTGACTTTAGAGGTTGAAGAGGGTAATGTTACAAGTAAGTGTGATTCCTGTTGCTTCAATGACTCCAGAGCCCCTAAATTGCCAGAACACCTTGCAACTCTTCATCATGAATGGAAGCCTGAAGATGGACTCCCCTTAGAATGCTACTGGACTCTATTCCTCAAAGATTATACTTCATATGGTCATATGGAGATCCCTATTCTTGACTCACCCTGTTTCTTTCTCGTTCTCCTTTTGTAACTATAAACATGTGTCTTCAGAGTTACTTTCATCATGGACCTCTGCTCCTCCTGTCATCCTCCTTTTGGTGATAGTGTTACATACTTCTTCCACAAGAGCCTTGTGTTAAGACCAGGTTGGACTTGGCAGATGAACTCTGGAGTTGACTGGGTGAAAGGGGGACTTGGTGGGATTTTGGCCTCAGTGACTCAGAGTGGAGCACCACTGCACCCTTGTTGGATCATTGGTGATCCTGGATTTCAGAGGAGCAGAGAATGAGGAAAGCATGAGAGGAGACAGGGAAGTCTGAATTGTCTAGATTGTCTAAGTCAATAACTAGCTAAAGTACAGGCAACATAACAGGAGTATATATATGGAGATCAGAGACAGTGTACAAAAGTAATGATGGAAAATGTAAATAAGCAGAGCCAAAGAAATGAAGACAGAAGAAGAACATAAGTGGAGCTGTGCAGGCACAGAATCAGAGAAATTTAAAAGGCAAGACTAAGACATAAGTAGAATAAAGAGTAATGTAACTAGAATGTACAAGAAGTGGAGAAGCAGAGGAGCAGAGGAACATAGAAGTGAAGAAGCAGAGAAGTGTAGAAGTGGAGGAGCAGAGAAGTGTAGAAGCGGAGGAGCGGAGAAGTATAGAAGCAGAGGGGCAGAGAAGTGTAGAAGCAAAGGAGCAGAGGAACAGAGGATTGGAGAAGAGCTAGGATTAGGGATATGACACCTTGGATGGACCACAGAATAGAGCATTGTCTACATAAATGATGGCAACCACCATTGAGGTGCCTTTTTTTTATAAAGAAAAATATCAGCATCTGATTTGAGACATTCAAATCCAAGTTCTCTCAAGCTCTCATTGAGTGCTTCCCACCAGGCTAGTCCAGCCTGTTTGAGGCCATAAAGGGCACACAATAGGTGAAGTACCTTATGCTCTTGCCCTGGGACTTTAAAGCCTTCAGGTTGCTTCATGAAGATCTCTTCTTTCAGCTTTTCATAAAGGTAAGTCAAATGAACATCAACTGCTTCAATATGCCAGTTTTCAATGATGGCAAGAGTCAGCATAAGCTGGACTGTCTCAAACCTAACCACTGGTGAGAAGATTTGATCAAAATCAACTTCCTCAATCTGGGAGAAATCCTTGGCAACTAATCTAGCATGTTTGCAACCATCAGGTTTAATATCAAACATGCATCTGTTATCAATGACTTTACAGCTGTGGGGGCAATCCACTAGCTCATATATGTTGTGCTCTCATAACATGTCAAGCTCACATCAACAAGCAGCTTTCCATTCCTCTTATGCTGTATGTGGTAAGGTTTGGATGACCCTATAAGTCCATTCACAAAGAGGTTTATGTTTTGCAGAAGCATTAACCCACTGTGGAATTGCCTTTGACATTAGAAACATGGTCAGGTTAGCTTCCCCTTCATGATATAATCATTCAACATCATCTTCACTTTGATCAAGGGGAGACATAGAAGGGACTGACTCAGGTTGTGATGTATCAGGATCAAACTGACCAGGCATCTGCCAAGATGGGCCAGGTTTGCCAACAATGTCATACAATTTGAACTCCTTGTTCACATCCTGTTCAACATCTACTGGATAATAATCATTACCATAAACATTGCCAGGTCTTTGTGAAATATGATTCTGTCTTTCAGAACAATGAAGTAAAGAAGGAATTTGAGGTAGAGGAGAAGCCCTGCAAGATTTGCGTGGTGGTGCAGGGAGTGTTACGCATGTGCAACGTCTAGTCCCAGTGTGTCCTCAAAGGTGACACAATGTCCTATAGAAATCCTAAGAGGGTTCTCTGCTGAGACTCGAGACTCAGGCAGGATGAGACTAAACACTATGTATAATTGCGCAGATCTAGCTGAGGAATATACAGAACAACTGCTAACTATTTATACACCCAGAACTGTCTCAGAACAGAAAGGCAATGGGACAGGACACATGGTATGCTACAACAGCCTCATGGATCAATGGTAAGAATGGGACAACACTGCCATCAGAAGGAGGATGGGAGGAGGAGCGGAGGTCCATGGCAAAAGCAATTCTGGGAACACATGGTAAGAGTTACAAAAGAGAAATGAAGGAGGAACAGGGTGAGTCAAGAATAGGGATCTCCATATGACCATATGGAGTGTAATCTTCAGGGAATAGTGTCCAATAACATTCTGGAGGAAGTCCATCTTCAGGTCTCCATTCTGGTTAAAGAGTGGTAGAGGGTTCCGATGGTTCCGAGATTCCGGAACCTTCAGAACTGCGGGAAGATATCTTGAAAGCGTCAGAACTGTGGGAACAAGTTCCGGAACCTTCAGAAACTCTGGAACTGTGCCTACTTGTAACATTACCCTCTTCTATTCATTGAAGACCCTCTTCAACTCCTAAAGTCACCTCCCACAGAGTCGCCATCATTGAAGATGACATTGTCATCATTGACATCTTCTGGGTCAAAACATTCAGCGGAGGAGTGCCCCATTCCATTGCAGGAAGAGCATTGATTGGAGGGGCATTCTCTTTGAATATGTCCAGGGGCTTTGTGCTAACAGAAGGGGCATGTATAAATGGGGCAGTCAGGTTGCAGATGTTTGATACTTTCACATTGGAAGCATGCGAGTTTGTTGGACTTCCTATTCCTGCGAGTTGGTCCTGGGGTTGGTCTTGGGGGAATGGGGTTGGGTGACAGTGCCTCTTTTTGTTTTCCTTTTTGTTTTCCTCTGACTGAACTCGTGCTCTGTCCCTCACCTCCTTCAACCAATGATAGAGGCTTCTTTGGGCCATCTCGAATGGGTAAAACTTGAGGGGTTTTGGGGAGGGAGGTCATGGCCAATCCTTCTGCCATTTGTAGGGTTGCATCTTTAATTCTCCTCTTGGCCATGGCGATTCCTCCAAGCAATGGTCTGGTGTTTCCCATGATGGGAGGGTTCTGGGCATGGCTGGTCCCATTAAGTTTCTCGATGATGGGGGTGAAGGAGGGTGATATGGCGAGGTGGTCATGGGCGAGATCCAGGAGGTAGTTCTCTCCTTGTTCCTCAGTGAGGGCTTGAAGGAGTGATCAGAGGTAGGGGGCCAAAGCAATTCTAGAGAAGGTATTGATGATTCGGAAGATTCCGAGGTCTGCAAGAGGTTTGACAGATCTGAATTTGTCCTTCAGCCAGAGAGTGTTCGAGTGAGTAATCAAGTGATTCTGCTGGTGTTGGATTTCTTTGAGCTCTCTCGTGATTGAGTCTGACAGAGAGTGAGAGTTGTTGAAAGGCCATGATAAGAGGGGAGAAGATGGGTGCTTCATTATAGAGAGGGTGAGACGAGGTAGTGGTAGAGGGCTGGGCATTCAAGGACCGATACCAGGAGGGTGTTTCAAAATACAGGGGGGAGTCTATGTCCTCGGACAGGAGGTAGTTCAGGAACGAAGATTCCAGACATGAGAGGGGGTATACAGGGGGTATGAAGTCTTGGGGATTCATGGGGGAATTCAAGGGAGTATTCATGGGGTATGGTCATTGTTCTGGGGAACTTCAGAGTTTCCTTGATTGTTTATAAATCTCCAAGAGTTCCAATCCATTTCTAAGGTTGGATTCCAGTTCCCATGTGTTGTCACCGGAACCATATCCCTTCCATCAGATGCAGAATTGGCAGGCTCCCTTCCTTCCTCTATGGGCAATGACTTTGTCTATTTTCCATTCTTCTTCTCCATCTACTATCTCTGGGGTAGGTCAGGGGAAGTTGGCTCCATGCTCCCAAGTTTCCACATAAGAGATTAGTAGACTGGCATGGAATATGTTGTGGATTTTCCATGTTGGGGGAAGATGGAGCTGGTAAGCTACTGGAGAAATTACTTTTTCAATTTCAAATGGTCCTTCGCGTTTAGGAGCTAGTTTTCTGGCTGGGTAGTTTGTTTTTAGATTGGTTGCTTCTAGCCATACTTTGTCTCCAGCTTTCCATGGAGTAAATGTGGATCTTTTTCGTCTTTCCATAAACATTCTTGCTTGTTCATGTGCTGCCAGTGCCTCTTTTCGATAGTCGTCCAGTTTAGTTAATCTGTTTTCCAATTCCGGAACAAATGTTTTTTCAATTGGTGAATAGGCTCAGGGTTGATACCCCATGATCAGTTCGAATGGGGATTTCCGAGTAGAGGAATGGGTTGCTGAGTTGTGATGAAATTTGGCCAGTGGAAGGAGCAGAACCCATTGATCCACAGATCTGTTGCAGAAGATCTGGAGGTAAGTTTCAAGTTCCTGATTCATTCGTTCAGTTTCTCCATCTGTCTGGAGGTGGTAGGCAGATGATAGGGCAACATCATACTGGAGTAGTCGTGCTAGCTCTCTGGTGAAGACAGATGCAAATTGAGGACCTCTGTCTGAAATAATTCTGTCATGACAGCCAAATCTTTTAAACACTTGGTCAAAAAAGAATTGGGCAATTCCTTGTGCATCAATGGTTTTGGAGCAAGGGCAGAAAATTACCCCCTTCAAAAGGCCATGGCCGACCACGACCATAACAGAGTCAAATCCAGAGACAGGAGGTAGTCCCAAGATGAGGTCAACAGAGACCTGTTGAAAGGGGCGAGATGCAGACGAGTTTAAGAGCATCAGAGGGGGGGAAGTAGGATGGGTGTTTACTTTATTGGTTTGACAAGTAGCACATCCTGCGATGAATCATTGCAGAAATGTGAACATTCCTGGCCACCAGAAGTCTCTTTTGAGAGCTGCTAATGTTTGGAAGTGACCCATGTGTCCACTTGTTGGGGAGTAGTGTAGATCATGGACCAGTTTTTGGTGAGTAGGTTCTGGGATAAAGAGGCATCCCTGGAAATGGAGGTTCGAGGAAGTGGGGGGGTGTCATTATACATTTTCTCGAGTGCAATGAGGACAAAAGGATCGGAAGGAGTAAACTTTGTGATTTTGTCCATTAGAGCGAGGTCAATCTGTTTACAGAATAGGTCATCTGGGAGGAGAACTACCTTAGCATTGTCTGATTCAGTGAATATGTCATCTTTTCTTGAGAGGGCATCAGCAGGGCCCATGTGTGTTTCTGGTACATGTGTGAATGCAAGGTCAAAGTCTTGCAGGAACATTTGCCATCAAGCGTGGTGTCATGATAGCCGATGGGGAGCACTGAAGTAGGTAAGGTTTTTATGATCTGTGAGTATTTGGACCACATGTCGAGCTCCAAGTAGGTGATGTCTCCAATCTTCAAGAGCATGGATAACCGCCAGTAGTTCTCTGTCATATATGTCATAGTTTCATTCTGCACTCGATAGAGTGGTAGATTGGTATGCACATGGGTGGAGATCGCCATTGGAGTCCTTTTGCATAAGAACTCCTCCTGTGGCTAGGAGCGAGGCATCTGTCATTACAAAGTATGGGTGTTCCGGATCTGGTTGTTTTAAGACCGGGGAGGTGGAGAACACTTGTTTCATGTCTTCAAAGGCATGTTGTTCTTTCTCTGTCCAAGTCCAGAGTTTGTCTTTCCGAGTAAGTTCGTTAAGTGAGGTGATTCTCTGAGTGAAGTTTGGAATAAATCTTCGGTAGAAGTTGCAGAATCCTAAGAAGGATCTTACTGCTTTGACTGAGCTGGGGGAGTTCCATTCTTCCATAGCTTGGAGTTTGGTTGTATCCATTGCAAGTTCTCCTGGTTGGACTGTTAGGTCAAGATAGTTCATGGTTTGAGAGTCAAAGGTGCATTTCTGGAGTTTGCACCTAAGTCCTAGACTCCTAAGTCATTCTAGAACTTTGACAGTTCTTTCTTTATGCTCAGATGGATCAGAAGAATGGATGGCTAGATCTCCATATAGATAATTAGCCATCCTTTTGCAAGGTAATCCCCAAAGGCATCATTCATGAATGCTTGGAAAGTGGCAGGAGAATTGCATAATCCAAAGAACATCACAGTTGGTTCAAACAGTCCAAAGGGGGTAATGAAGGCTGCTTTCCATCGATCCTCTGGTACAATTTGTATATTGTGGTATTTCCATTGAATGTCCATTTTGGTGAAGATAGTTGAGTTCCCTATCTATTTGATGATAGACTGGATATTTGATAGGGGGTAAACATTCTTTATAGTATGCTCATTGAGGTATCTATAATCTTGGCAAGGTCAGAGTTTTCCATCTTTCTTATCAATGAAGAAGAAGGGTGCAGCTTGGGGGAATTGTGACAGTTTGATTCGTCCATTTGCCAGGTTTTCTTCTACAAACTTTTTACAGGCTTCTTGTTCAGGGAGAGAGAGGGGGTAGGCCTTGGCCCTCTTTGGAATGAATGTCTCTTTAAGTTTGATCATATGATCATATGCTCATGAAGGAGGTAGAACATTTGGGGGGTTTTCTTCAAACATATCTTTAAAGTCTTTATAGTCTTTTGATAATTCCTTTTTTTCCTGTTTCTTCTCCATTTCTAGTTCCATGGATAACATTGTTTTCATGACATATTCTTCGGTGGTTTCATATCTTTCACAGTATGCTGTATGGGTCTCAAAATCAGAATCCTTCTGAAGATAACTTATGAGATATCTTCTTTCATCTTCTTCATTCTCTTTTAGAGTTTGTTTCCAGTTCCAGTTTGGTAGTTGGAGGGTTACTCTTCCTGTCGCCCAGTCTATGTCTGGATTTTGTTCCCTGAGCCAGTTCATTTCTAGAATGACATTTTCCTTGCTGGCTGGAATGAGATGGAATGTTCAGCTTTTTATCACATTTCCAATGTGAAAGGTGATCATAGTTTGGAACCTGATAAGTCCTGCTTGATTGGTGGTTCTATCTGCATTGATAGCCCTGATGGGTCGTGCTATCCTTTCCATAGGTAGATTGTTTCTTTTGGCAAAGTCTAAGTTTATGAATGAACTGGTTGCTCCACAATTGATCAAGGCAGTGGTTTCGGCATTGGTTCTTTTGGATATTTCAAGTGAGATGGGAATGAGTATTGATTTTGGGTCACTTGATACTAATACAGAAGAAAAGTTAGGGGGGCAGTGAGCCAACTTCTGTCCCCTCTTTAAAATTTCAAAAAGCCTTTATTCTTGAGTTCAATCTTTTCAACTGTTTCTTCATCCTCTTTGGGATCTTTGAAACATTCTTTGAGTACTCAGAGTACTTCCTTCTCATCTATCTGCTTTTCTCCCAGTTGTTTTACATATTCATTGATGGGTCCTTTCTTTGTTTCAATGGTTTGGACCCTGGCTGGGTTCCTAGGGGGACGCAGTGGTGGGTTTCCTCTTTTTGGATGATTCCTAGTAGAGCATCCAACTTTGTGACAGATGAAGCACCTGTTTTCCCTGATGTGGCGAGCTCTTTCAGTAGGAGAGAGCATTCATCATCCTAGGGCAGTGGTTTGAAGGGCATCTATATCCATGGCATTTGGATCTCGGTTGTTGGTTCATCCATAGTCTGTCCTTCCTTTCTGGATGTCTTTTATCCGATCCTGTTGCTGGGCAAAGGCAGCAGCTTTCTCCGACCATTCTTTCCATGATTTTGGTTTCTTTTCCATTCCCAGGATCTGTTCTGTAAGATCTGGATCTAGTCCTCTCATGTAACATTTGATTAGAGCATTTTGATCAGAAATTCCTAATTTGGATATGAGGAGTCAGAAGTCAGTGTTGAATTTATTGAGAGAGTCAAGTCCCTTCCCTTTTATTGTTATTTGGTGCAACTTTCATTGGGAATCAGCAGCAGTGTGCTTGTCCAAGAAGATCTCTAAGAATTCTTTCTTGAATTCATTCCTGATGGCTTTGTCTGGGGCAACAGTTCCAGAGTCAAAGTTTTCATATGCAGCTTCAGCGAACTGTTTTCCTTGCCCTTTCGACATCCTATTGAGGGTGGTATAGATCTTCTTTAGGTTGTCATACTTATCTTTGTTCATGAGGAAGTATGCATCCATGGCTCTGATCCAGAATTTGGCATCAGTGGCTTCTCCTGAGAAGTAGGGGTGTTGTGGGTTGAGGAGGGTGAATTTCTTTGAGACAGATGAGATCTTGGTGGAGGAGGAGGGGTTCCACTTTGAGCAAAGTGGGGTTGGTTCCTCCTGAGGGTTTCAGAGACAGATTCAAGTTGTAAGCGTTTCCTCCTGTCTGTTTCATCCTCAGAGTCCTCGTAAGGAGGGTCTTCCCTGTATCCATACGAAATGATGGGCAACTGGTGGGGTGCCTTTCTGCATGGTAGCAGAGGTATGAGGAGAGCTAGATCTTTTGTTACGCATGCACAACATCTAGTCCCAGTGTGTTCTCAAAGGCGACACAACATCCTATAGAAATCCTAAGAGGGTTCTCTGCTGAGACTCGAGACTCAGGCAGGATGAGACTAAACACTATGTATAATTGCGCAGATCTAGCTGAGGAATATACAAAACAACTGCTAACTATTTATACAGCCCAGAACTGTCTCGAAACAGAAAGGTGATGGGACAGGACACATGGTATGCTACAACAGCCTCATGGATCAATGGTAAGAATGGGACAACACTGCCATCAGAAGGAGGATGGGAGGAGGAGCGGAGATCCATGGCAAAAGCAATTCTGGAGACACATGGTAAGAGTTACAAAAGAGGAATGAAGGAGGAACAGGGTGAGTCAAGAATAGGGATCTCCATATGACCATATGGAGCATAATCTTCAGGGAATAGTGTCCAATAACATTCTGGAGGAAGTCCATCTTCAGGTCTCCATTCTGGTTAAAAAGTAGTAGAGGGTTCCAATGGTTCTGAGATTCCAGAACCTTCAGAACCACAGGAAGGTATCTCGGAAGCGTTGGAAGCATGAGAACAAGTTCCAGAACCTTCGGAAACTCCAGAACTGTGCCTACTTGTAACAGGGAGCTCAGGTGATGGGTAAGGAGAGGGGGTGCAAGAATAAGGGACTAGATGAGGAGATGAAAAATGAGGGGCAGGAGAGGGTGGACATGAATCATTACTGTTAGAAGGAACTTCTGATAAAAGCTCAACCACTGTTTCAGGATGACCAGAAGGATTGGCCACTGGTGCACATCCTATATGAGGAGTTAAACACACCAGTGCATGTTTACACTTGGGGAAAAGTTTCTCATCATATATAGCATGAGGTGAAGTGAATACAACATTATTGGGGGATCTTATGAACATATTGTTCTTTTGATTGCCTAGATGTGGTCCCAAATAAACCATGAGCTCAGAGTTAGGGGCCAGTTTATTAGCCCACATGACCTGTGAAATATGCACATATGCACCACATCTGAAGACACACAGGTGTGCTACATCTGGAGCTTCTTTGCAAAGGAGCTCGTAAGATGTGTGCCAGTTAAGGCTCTGTTTGGGTAGGCAATTGTATAAATGCACCATATGGTAGAATAAGAATTTCCACCAACTTTCTGAAAGACAGGCATCATGGCAAAGACTTTCTGACACATCAGACAGAGTTCACATCATGCACTCAGCATGACCATTTTGTTGTGGTGTGTGGGGGGCTGAAGTATGTATAGATGGCAATGCCCTCCCTCTGGAGTAATGCATTGAACACTTTGGATTTGAATTCTCCTCCAAAATCTGATGTTCATCTTTTCACTTTGACAGAGAACTAAGTCTCCATCATCTTTAAGAAGTGGTGGGCTGCTTGTAGTGTGAGGTCTTTGATTCATAGAGTAGTAACCCAGACTGAGCCTGAGTAATTATCAACAAAGACCATAACATACTCGTAGCATTCATAGGAAAGGGTTGGGAATAATTTAAGGTCACAGTGGACCAGCTCAAATGAAGCTAAGAAGTGTTTCCTATTGCTAGGACCAAAGGTTCAGTTGGGTAATTTACCCATAGCACATTCTTGGCCCACTTAAATCACTTAGTGAAATATGTCAAGCACTTCAAGTACATATATCCAAGTAAGATGTAGATTTCCTGATGGGTAAGTTGTCTGGCCCAGGCTTCAAGATGAACTCTTCAGCAGTTGTCAGTAATGGTGGGAACAGGTATGCAGGTGTGAGTAGCTTTTTGCAGTCTTGAACTAGTAGCCTAGGAAGCACAGTCAGCACCAGAGAGCCACAGGCCAAAGCATGAAGCAGCACTTACAATCAATATGCCTCTGTTTGCAAAACTATGGATGATGTCTGAGGACTGGGTGGTCATGTTGCAAGCAGTCCACTGAAACAGACTCTGGCATACTCACAGCATTAGTAGCAAAGATAGTGTCCACACCACATGCTCAGACAAGCTTTCGAATCCCTGGGGAGCCTGTTCAGCGATTTTATTAGAAACTGAAGTATCTGCCTAGCTTTTCCTCAAAATTTTGAGTCAATACACGATCAACGGAAAGCATTAGACCTACAGTGATGAGCTTATTGAACAGCTCGGATGAGGAAAGCTCGGGTTGTGTTGTGAGAGCTGAAGCCGAAGTGGTCACATTCGAGTATGCTTATTGCTGACTATGCACAGATGGACATAAGCAACCCGAATTTATTATTCCTACATCTGTCTACTTCGTACATCGCACGCTCGCACATATCCTATACGATTTGAGCATAGCAAGTTGTCACAGGGGTTGAAACGTCGACGACCACCAAAATCACGTGACAATATGACAATAGCATTTCTCCAAGTATCGCGAACTTGTTGCCCTCACCCTACTGCGCCGCCTCACCCTGCGATATGCCTGTCACAGCTGCTGGCACGTCCTGATGTTCCAGGCGCGCTCGTATCGACTCTGGCTATCGAGCTACTCGAGGTTCTGACAGGCTTTGTTGTAAGTAATATCTAACATGATGTTATTTTTCCCAAATTTATCTGCTGACTTCTACTTGCTGCCTCTCACCAGTAAGTAGGCAAAGGTGCTTGCTCGCTCCCCTTTGAGGCTTCAACGTCACCCACCTGATCCTGTCCACAATATATGCCTCATCAGTAGCCCAACCGATGTGTCTGCAGTCCGCCCACCTTTTTATACGGCCTAGCTGACACATCTCCAGTGTGGCCACATGCCCAACCACGTTGTCTGCGACCCAGACATCACCGAGCGCATGATCACCTTCCAGCGCAAGAACGCAAAGTGAGTTCATACGCCTCGCCCTCTCCCCGACCGTGCTCACAACGTCCCAGCGCAACGCGTCCTCTCCCGCCGCCCCCAACGTCTCCGACCCGCTCCTTCCCCCGACCAAGCAGCTCCCGAACACCCCAGAGGCTGATCTAGACGACTTTTCCCGCCGTCTCAAGATCTCGCCCCCACATTGTCCCCCCCAGAGCTCAAAGCACAAGCTCCACAACCCCAACACGGACCCCGTCCCGCCCCGTCTCTCACATGATCCAGAGCCCGTCTCAGACGCTACCAGCAGCTCCTACCTCCCCCGCAATACCGCCCCATCCACCAGCGTCTCTTCGACCACCGCAAGGACGACTCCGTCCGCTTCTCCGTCCTCGCCAGGCCCTCCTCGAAACCAAAGAACTCGGGCGATCACGTCTCTGCTTCGTCCACATCCTCCTATGCCCAATCCGTAACCTCTCCAGCTTCACCCTCTCTTCTGCCACAACCGACAATTCCTCCGCCTCCTCCGCCCTCTTCGATGCCAAACCTCGGCAGGAGCCCGGAAACAACGCATTCGCCATCTAATGCCATCTCTTCAATTCACACGATGTATCCAAGACACTCAGTCGACCAGTCAACAGCCATTTCCGCAGTACAAACGGCTTATGCGACCCAAACGGCATCCCTGCAGTTCAAACGACACATCCGCATGGTTCAAACGCCCCCAAAAGTATGCAGCCCAAACCACGCATTTACGACTTAAGTGACCACCTATTCGCCATATGAACTGTCCAAATGACCCCATCCGTGATTCAAGCGACCCATTCGCAGTGCAAATGGCCCAAGCGCCCTTCCTCCACCCCAAACGACCCCGACGCGACTGAATTGCCCCCTCTAGCCCAAACGACTCAAACATGATCTCAACTCCCCCTCTTCAGCCCAAACGACCTCGACGTGAGCGAATTACTCTAGCTCCAAGCGCAGAACTTGGGGGGAAGTGAACGAGATAGGTGAGCATCGAGGTCAAGCTTACTAAATCGACCTGGACACGTTAGATGCGAGCGGGTTTTTAGGTTAAACTACATGTACTTTTTATTTTACTTTTCCTACTTTTGGCATGGTTTCTACTTTGGCGTCTTGAATTGTTTTGAAGGGAATAGGCGAAAGTACAAAAAGTGTCCACACTCTGAAAAAGTGGCCAAAGACATGTAAAGTCAGGCTCGCATCCAAAAGTCCCAAAAAGTCGGTGTACATTTTCCTGATGCAGAAGTTCGGTTCAGCGTTCGAGAGAATCACCCCTTGAATCGAACCGAACTTTTCCAACACACTCCGACTCATCATCGTCGCCATTGTCGAGATCAGCCCACTGATGGGCCTGTGATTGATCGTCGTCGTCGTCGTCGTTTGCACCGTCCTCGCTGTCGTTGTCGTCGCGATCAGCCGGCTGTTACATCGACTTCGCGTTGTCGTGTGTGGTAGGAGGTACTCCATAGCGTTGTCGATGGGCTTGCGCGTCATCGTCGAGGGGGTCATCTAAGCTATTGAGTGATTGGTGGGGAGTGATCAAAATGGTCGAAGATGAGAGGGGGGCTTACCTGAGGCTGCGTTGCCGCCGTGGTGTTGATGCGAGCTGGACAGTGAGCTGATGTCTTGGCATATCACGTTTATGCCAGTCTCCTACACAACTGCCACCGCTAAAATTTTGGGAGAACATAACCTGTTTCATCACCTTCTAAGAGTACGAGCACTTACTATATTACAACTTACAACTTGATCGATTGGGAAATTATCTGCGATTGAACATACTACAGAGACTCTATAAAACATGGAGCTCCTCCTCCCTCACTTCCCCATCTCTGCGAGATGGTTTTCTATAAGTCTTTCCTCTTCGTTGCACTTTCTTTCGCGCTCATCGCTTCTACTGCGTCTATCCCTGTTGTTAGTGACTGTGGCAACTACGACCACTTATGCAAAAATGATCCCACTGAGTGAGCGAGACGGTTGCCCGTGTCGCGATGACGCTAACATCCAGAAGACATAATGATTCAAATTTTGAGGAAAGGAGTGTGACTGCCAGGCTTTCCGCCCCCCGGATATTCCGAAACTTAACTCCACAGAGTGAGCTATATGCTTGCCAATGTTATGACGAGACTGACACCTGTCCCAGTCCATTTGAGAGGTTGGCAGTGACGACCTATCGGTTAAACTCCTACACTTACTGCGACGTGTATCCCCATATGTCGGACATCAACGACATCTCTCCTCTCTACCTCTCCGTGTGTATCGGGCAGACTCACCTCGCAAAGCGCAACCCGGCGATGCGCAGATTCGGCAACATCATTTTATGCGATCGTGGTACATACTGCGCAAGCTTGCCCATCAGGATAGACGAAGTCAACTTCGTAACAGGTTGCTTTACCAGAGAATACATTTCGAGGACTTATGGAACACTTGCTAGTGGTATACAATGGAACTAGGACTCCGAGGTCCAGGGAGTGACAGCTTTGGGGACTTGCTGCTGGCCAGCTTTTGCTTTCCTTACATACGATGTTCCTCGAATAAATGAGCGTTATGACTTGTCTAATTCCTTGTCAGGATATTCATTATGTCAGGATATTCATTTTCACTTATCTTTTTCGCCTTCACATGACGCTTACATATGCTCACACGTGACTTCATGACTCATTCCATATCACGTGCTGACAGTCATTCTACGACATTCCACTTGCTTCCACAATCACTTATGTGTATACCCTGGATGCTTCTATGCCTGCCCTACATAGTGGTCTGTGCACTTGATCACATGTATATAAGGTGGGGCTTCATCATAGGAAGCCCCCATCTTTGGTTTATTCATTGTTTTACCAAGTAACCTAAAGGGCAACCTAAGGGCCTTTCTAGAAGTCCTGATATAAAACCAAAGATCTCCCTCCTTACCTTGCCCAATGTCTATGTTGCTCGAACCTCGCTCCTCATGTCATCAATGCCTCATCAACATCACCCCTTCCTCACCGCACCGACACTTACTATGTCACTCGCACTCACTACGTCACTCGCACTCGCTGCTGTATTGTGCCAGCCAATGCTTTGTTGCCACCCTATCTTCCTGCTTCATGTCAAGCCCTCTGCGTGTCTGAGTCACTGAGCTAATTGTGCTGGCACAAGAGTGGAGAAATCACTCTTGGAGGAATCATCACCCACCTTATTGGCTACTGATGCCAATTCTTACTGTCTATGCTAGACGACTTTACTGCTGCATTGAACGCATGTGTGTGGTGTTCTTCCTGTTACTCAAGTTCATTAGAATCATCTTTCACTGGATACTATCCACAATCTTTACCTAGGCTTCGTGTGCATCACTGAAGTCATTATTATTACCGCTCTCTTCACCTACCTGAGAGTCACCTATCATGTTCTTGCAATTGCACCAGAGCAGATTTTGCCTGTGCTGCCTCCTTTCCAACAACCCTTGCGCTTCACAGCAGACACTTGGAATTCAGACGAAGAAACCATTGTCGACCTTGACTCTATTCCCCGACTGTTACAATCGCTCTTTTCACTATTTAAAAACTTGCTCATGACAGGAGTTGAACTCCTGACCTCCTATATAAGGAAAACCCCTATCAGCACAAGGCCACTGGGACTTAGACGTTTTCCAGCATAGCTTATCACGAGACTGCTTAAGGAAGCAGTCTAGACCACAAGTCATGTGACTTGTCACATGCTAAAGGGCTAGACCCTTATCTCTTATCTATGATGTCATGATGATGTCACACCTCATGTCACACATGCCCATCACACGAGGCATGCTTCTTTACTTCTTTCTCTCACAGATATGCTTCTTTATAACTCATGCACTTTTATCATCCAATCATGTATTTTCCTCTTGTCATGGTATGATGTCCCTTTATGGTATTTACCACAACATGTACATACAATAGAATAGTATATAAACCCCAGGACTTTAAGGCTGGAGTCCCCAGCTTTGAAGTCTTGGAGATTTCTGTTATGCTCTACGTAGTTGGAGCGTGGCCTACAAAAGGTTCGAGGGCTTATTGTTGCTATACAGCTGACAGGAGTCGAGGGAGTCCCACAAGAGGTGTCCTTGGGGAGGTTCTGAGGGACCATTGAAGAGACGGGATCAAGGATCTAGCAAGGGTATTCTTTGGTAGAGGTTCTGGGGACACCGCAAGACTAGCGGTGGATCGAGGGGTTTCTAAGGAGCGTCCACTCAACAGTAGGATGGGAACTGAGGGATCGAAGACAATCCAAGGTACAAGGTAGATTGTAGGAGGTCTAGGATGGAGATCTACAGTGGTGTACTGAAAGTTTATATACACGAGTCAAATGATTAAGGGTAGCTCAGAGAAGAAGGTGAGTCAGCAAATAGAAAGCGATGGAATCGTGAAGAAGGCTGAGTCACTATGGAAAGATGTGATGGCATCGGAAAAGTATCTGTAATACAACTGTGGATGAGTCATGCTAAATATGTAAGCGGTAATCTGAGGAAAGGTCAAGGAAAAGAAAAGAGCCCAAGCGGGATTCAAATGGCAGGGCTAAAGTCCCTTTGGTGTACAATGGTAGGTAAGCGTCAAGGAAAAAGGGTACAGGGTCAACAAATCATAATATTACCCCTGTTATATGGGTGAGACCATGATGAAACCCTAATAATAATTACCATTGTGAGAACCTGTCTCATTGGCGTCAGCTTCGGCGCTGACAAAGAACTCATAGTCATCTGCTGCTGGTGGAGAGGGAGGGGGGGTAGGAACCTGACGAGGGATGCGGACAGGGGGGCGTTGTCCCAGGGGGTTAGGGCAGTTTTGATGAGAGGAAAAGGACCACAAGGAGTGGGGGGACTACTGGGTAGAGGAGTCCGAGGAGGAGGATGCGAAGGTCTGGGGGGTATAAGGGCGCATAGGGCAGGACTGCTGGGGTGACCGGGGGATGAGCGGTGACAGTTAGGACACTGATAGAAGGGGCATTGGGGGCGACGGTGTCCAAGGTGTCGGCATTGGTAGCAGGCCTTGTGATAACAAGGGTGGTTCGGGGGAAGGGACCAGAGCTGATCGCGCCTGGTCCAGTAGTCATCTCAACTTGTTCTAGAACAGCGACCTCTTGAGTGGTGAGGGGTTCGGAGGACACGGAAGAGGTGGTGACGTGGGGGGTGCCAGTATTGGCGAGTTCATGGAGGTATCGATCAATGTTGATGATGAAATTAGTCATATCCAACTGGTACATTAGTTGGACGAGGTCGTGCTCCAGGGTTTGATGGAGACGGTGAATGTGGAGGTTTGCCAATGCTTGAGTGGCAGAGGCAGTGGCAGTGGCAGTGGAGACAGTGATTTGGGAGTTGGTGAGGAAAAGCCGGTACATGAGTGCGAAGGGGGAGTGAGGTTCCATATGTGCGTCAAGGGTCATGGCGAGACTAGAGTCTCAGAGTTCTGAAGCAATGGAAGCATCAATTTCCTGGTCAAGGGGGACAGGGTGATTCGGTAGAGCGGCGGGTGGGATGGTCAGGGGAAGATGGGTGGGGTGGTTGGAGATTCATTGAGCGAGGGGAATGAGTGTGGAAGAGGGAATGGGAGGTTCGGGGTGGGTCCAGCTAAAGCTGGGCCAGGCAGAGGGGTGTCCTTCGGTGTCATTTCGAAGGTGTTGAATCAGGGAGGGGGGAGGAACAGGAATAGGTGGGTTGTTGATCTCGAGAGGGGTGTTTTCGGGGAGGGTCTAGGACCAGCCAGGTTCTGCGACGTTGGAAGGGACGTCGCTGGATGCGGGAGAAGGGGACGAGAGAGTGATGGACATGACTGAAAGTGGTGTCGTTTGGATGGAGATGGGGGAAATCAAGTGACAACGTTTATAGTCGTTGAGAAGGAGGATGGAGTTCCGTAGGTTTCTTTCAGGTTCCCAGGAGTCTTCTTCAGCAGAGTATCCCTTCCATCGGATCAGGAAGGAACGGGAGGACAGAGGTCCATGGTGGCATATGATTTTCTCGATTTCGTATTCTTCCTGTCCAACGATAAGGTCAGGTGGGAGAGAGGGGTAGTTCGGCCCATGTACAGGGTTTTCGCAATAGGGTGAGAGGAGGGAAGTGTGGAACATGGGGTGGATTTTCCACGATCGTGGGAGACAGAGTTCGTAGGTGATGGGGGATAGGACCTTAACAATGGTAAAGGGTCCTTCACGTTTCGGGGCAAACTTTGGGTTGACAATGGAGTGTTTGAGGTTCCTGGCTTCGAGCCATACTTTGGATTCTTTGGTGAAGGGGGTGAAAGCTCGGTGATTTCGTGAAGTCATGACTTGGCAAGTGAGTTCATGGGCAGCAAGGGCTTCATTGCAAGCAGCGGTGAGGGATTTGAGGCAACTGGTGATGGCAGGGATGTGGGAGTCGGAGATGACTGAGGGGAGGGCATGGGGTTTGTATCCCATCATGAGATAGAACAGGGTCTGTCCGGTGACAGAGTGGGGATGGTGGTTATGAGCGAATTCTGTGTGTGGGATCAGGTCCGACCATGAGGAGGGGTTGTTTCCACAGAAGATTCGTAGATACATTTCAACCTCCTGGTTGACACGCTCGGTTTCCCCATCAGTTTGGGGGTGGTAGGTGGTGGAGAGGGCAAGGGAGTAGTTGAGAATGTGTCCCAACTCTTTGGCGAAGGCGGAGGCAAATTGTGGGCCTCGATCAGAGATAATTCGATCATAAAGACCGAAGCAGAGGAAGACTTTGTGAAAGAAAAGGAAGGCAACTCCTTCAGCAGTGATGGTTTTCTTTGTTGGGCATAAAATTACCCCCTTAGTAAGGCCATGATTGACCATGACCAAAAGAGTATCAAAGCCAGCAGAGACCGGGAGATCGGTGATGAAATCACAAGAGATCTGCTGGAAAGGGCGGGTGCAAGAGGATCGGATGGGGGTAAGGGGGGGTACCGTGGGGTGGGTGTTTGCCTTGTTCTGTTGACACAAGGCGCACCCTTCGACGTATTTTCGTACATATTGGGCAAGTCCAGGCCACCAAAATTCGGCGGCAACGAGCTGGTGAGTTTTGAGATATCCAGGGTGGCCAGCAGTTTCATGGTCATGGCATCTTTGGAGGATTGATCGGTGGAGGGAGTCATTAGAGGGAATATAGACGTGTCCTTGGAATGTAAGGATGCTGTCTTTATAGTGCCAGTCGGAGAGGTGAGAGCGGAAGGTGGGGGGAATGGTTCCATCAAGGGATTGGAGGACCTTGAGGACGAAGAGGTCAGTCTTGGAGTGGGATGAGATATGCTCTTTGAGCATGGTGTCGACGACATTGATGAACAGGGAGGGGGGAAGGAGAGTAACTCCTTCATTGTCGACATCATCTGAGGGGAGGAGATCAGGGTGGTGGGAGAGGGCATCTGGGCCTGCGAGGAGTTTGCTGGGAACATCAATCATGGTGAGATCGAAGTCGGCGAGGTTGAGGAGCCATCGGGCTTGGTGGCGGTTGAGGTTTTGGGCTGACCGAAAATAGGTTAGGTTTTTGTGGTCGGTGAACACCTGGACCGGGTGGGAGTTGCCATGGAGATAATGGCGCCAGGCTTTCAGGGCTCACATGATAGCGAGGAGTTCTCGGTCGTAGATGTTGTAGTTTCGTTCTGCTGGGGAGAACGACTGAGAGAGGTAGGAGCAGGGGTGCCAGTCTCCGTTGGTGTCAGTCTGGAGGAGGATTGCGCCCAAAGCAAACTTCGAAGCATCGGTGGCGATGGCAAATGGGGCGGAGAGGTTGGGGAGTTGGAGGACTGGGTGTTACGCTCGACGTAGTTGGAGCATGGCCTACAAAAGGTTCGAAGGCTTACTGTCACTATACAGCTGACAGGAATTGAGGGGTCCAGCAAGGGGCATCCTTGGTGGAGGTTCTGAGGGGCCATTGAGGAGACGGGATCGAAGAGTTCTGAGGACCGTTGATGAGACGGGATTGAAGGGTTCTGGCAAGGGTACTCCTTGGCAGAGGTCTTAGGGACACCGCAAGACTAGCAGTGGATTGAAGGGTTCTGAGGACCGTCGATGAGATGGGATCGAAGGGTTCTGGCAAGGGTACTCCTTGGCAGAGGTCTTAGGGACACCGCAAGACTAGCAGTGGATCGAAGAGGTTCTAAAGAGCGTCCACTCAACAGTAGGATGAGGACTGAGGGACCGAAGACAATCCAAGGTACAAGGTAGATTGTAGGAGGTCTAGGATGAGGATCTACAGCGATGTACCAAGGGTTTATATACACAAGTCAAAGGATTAAGGGTAGGTCAGGGAAGAAGGTGAGTCAGCAAATAGAAAGCAATGGAATCGCGAAGAAGGCTGAGTCACTATGGAAAGATATGATGGCATCAGAAAAGTATCTGTAATACAACTGCGGATGAGTCACGCTAAATATGTAAGCGGTAATCTGGGAAAAGGTCAAGGAAAAGAAAAGAGCCCAAGTGGGACTCGAACAGCAGGGTTAAAGCCCCTTTGATATACAATGGTAAGTAAGCGTCAAGGAAAAAGGGTAAGGGGCCAATGAATCATAACACTGGGCAGGTGAGGAAGAGTTCTTTGAGATGTTCAAAGGACTTCTGACATTCGAGAGACCAGGCCCAAGGGCTGGTTTTCTTGGTGAGGTCAATAAGAGGGCGGACGACGGAGAAATAGTCAGGGATGAAGCGACGATAGAAGTTGGCGAAGCCCAGGAAGGAGCGAACATCCCAGAGTTTCTCAGGGGTAGGCCAGGATGCGATCCTGTCCAACTTGACAGGGTCCATGACGAGTTGACCTGGTTTTACGATCATTCCAAGGTATTCAACTTCTTTGAAAGTGAAGTTACACTTCTTGAGCTTGAGGTGAAGGTCGAGGTCCTTCATGCATTGGAGTACACACTTAGTTTGTTCAGCATGGATCTTTCCATCGGGGGAGTGAATGAGAAGGTCGTCCATATAGATGATGAGCCATCCTTCGGCGATCATGTCATGGAAAGAATCGTTCATAAATCGTTGGAAGGTGGCAGGGGAGTTGGTGAGACCAAAAAACATGACAGTCGGTTCGAAGAGGCCCTTATGGGTGATAAAGGCAGCTTTCCATTGATGTCCGTCTTTGATTTGGACGTTGTTGTATCCCCATTGAACATCAAACTTTGTGAAGACCTTGACATCACGAAGTTTGTCAATGAGGTCGGAGACTAGGGGGAGGGGGTAGGCATCACGAACGGTGTGTTCATTAAGGTATCGGTAATCTTGGCAGGGACAAAGTCCACCATCCTTCTTTTTGACAAAGAAGAAGGAAGATGCTTGGGGGGAGTTCGAGGGTCTAATCTTGCCCGAGGAGAGGTTTTCATTGAGGAAGGCCTCTGTGGCCTTGCGCTCGTCTGGAGAGAGGGGGTAGAGTTTCCCAACCTTCAGGGTGAAGGATTCGTTGAGGTTGATTTCGTGGTCATAGGATTAGGACGGTGGTACATGTTCCGTGGCTTCTTTTGAGAAGACGAAAGCGAATTCGGCATATTCGGAGGGGAGGGTGACCTTTGGTTTGGCTTTCTCGGCTGCCATAGCGAGTTTGGTGGAGTTCGTGAGTTTGGTGATGAGGGGGTTGCCCTTGGAAATGAAGTGATAGCCGCAACAGGTGATCCGGTTGATGGTGTAGTTGTCGCGGGCTCTTTTGAGGTATTGTGGTTGGGTCTCATAGTCAAGGTATTCATAGAGTTGTCCATCATAAATGGAGTCCACTTGGACATGATGGGGAGGTTGGGGGGAAGGTTTGTACTGTTGGAATCGGGCCTCATGTTGATTGAGGTCGGTCTTATGCAATGTGTGGAGTTCGTTGGATTGGTCCATGGACTCGTCGATAGAGAGGGTTTGCCCGAACCAGTCAATGGTGGGGTTGACGGCTTTCAATCAGGGAAGACCTAAGATAAGATTCTGTTGTCCACAGTCCATAACATAGAAAAGGACTTTGTGGGCAAGTCCTTCAATGTGGATGAAGAGTTCAGTGATGAAGCGAACTCCTCCTTTGTTGGTGGGTCCCTGGTTGAGGTTGGTGACATTGAGGGGGGAGGGGAGGCGGGTGGTAGGGAGTTTGTTTTTATGAACGAAGCCCCAGTCTATGCAAGAGATATCGGTGCTGCTGTCGATGAGGGCGCGGGTGTTGACAACTTTCAATGTGTGGGAAGGAACAATGACTTCAATGGGGATTTGCATTGTTCCAGGCATGGTAGATATTTTTACACATTGTATTTTAGGAGAGTCTCGCATCAAGGGAGGTCTCCGATCTAAAAATCCTCTTTGGGGAGAGAGAATTTGATGTGACGAACTGTGAGATTGTCGTCATCATCGCAGGGTTGGAGTCCGGGGAGGTCATTGTCAACCTGTTCAACTCATTTGACCGAAGTCTTACGAGGTTCTTTTAAGTACTTGATACAAGTGTCGGCCCTGTGGCCTTTCTGCCTGCATCGAAGGCAACGTCCTTCTTTGAAGCATCGCTCCCACTCTTCAGGAGTTAGCTTGGGAGGTCGTGGGGTGGAGATGGTGTCGACGTCCATGGTGTCAGGGTCGCGAGCCTTGGACATGGTGGGAGTGGGGGTGTGGTAGGGGCGGTAGGAATGAGTAGCAGGAGCACAGTGTTGATTGACGATGGTCTGGGCGTGGTCATTCTGGACTTGGAAGTGGATGGCCTTTGAGTACCAGTCGTCAACTGTGGTGGGGATGGTGTTCATGGAGAAGATTCAGTAGGAGAGGGGAGGAGGAATGGCGGCAGCGAAGTAATTGATTAGAATGTTTTGATCAGAGATGCCTGATAAGGTGACATTGTTGCGGAACTTGGCGATGAACTTTGTGAGTTCTGGGCTGTAGGATCTGGCTTTCTTGGGTACAAGGTGTTCCAAGTGAAGCCAGTTAATGGCTTGATTCTTGGTGTCCTGGTGCTTGAAGGCAGCCTTGAACTTGGCGATGAAATTGATGAATTTACCAAATGTCTGGTTGTTGATGGCGTCTTGGCGGAAGGTAGCAGCCCATGTGGCGGCTGAGTCCTTCTTCATATATGAGAGGGCATAGGCGATCTTTTTGTCATCATCATCATAGACAGCCTTGTTGACAAGGAGACAGGTTTGGATCAAGGAGAGCCAGAGTATGGCTTTGGCGTAAGAGCCGCCAAAGGCGTCGGGGGCTCCGAGGCGGAGTTCTGTGGGTTTGGAGGTCATGGTGATCTGGGGGGGGGCGGGGTGGGGGCAAGAAAAATGCTGGTTGGCGATGGACTGGGATTGGGGATGGGGGAGTGGGGACTCTGGGGATGCTAAGCATTGCAGAGAGTTGATG
>JBBPMJ010000451.1:4292-26819 GCA_038090255.1 Austroboletus niveus
ACTCGACCGGATGGATCGATGGTGATGGAAGCTGAGCTAACAGTAGGCTTTCTCGCGTTCAAGGAAAGCTATGTGAGTACCGTGACATGCAAGCCAAATGAGTCCGTGGAGGTATTTTTTTGCCGTTTGTATTTTGCTATTCATGGCTGACTGTGATGCTAGGCAGTGGCTTCGTCTTCCAGTCTGTTGTTCAAGTCCCTGAGCACAATTTGGCGCTTACATCCAGTATCCTCCACCTCCACCTCTCCCTCTCCCTGGGTTTCAGGTTCCACGCCGCTGTCACAAGAGACTTATGCAGGCAACTTTACTTCTCAGTCCTGTCAAGAGAGTGGACCGACGTTGGTTACTTTGGATCTTGCCTTTGCCTTCGCAAATCCCGTACATGCGACAGTTTCTACGGCATTCTTTGGGCAAGTTTCGAAACTGATGGTAAAAGCATTCGAGCAGCGTTGTAATGCACTATACGGGCCTGGAACCTGTTGATCAATTTCTACACTTATAGTGGACCCATCGTAATAATAACTTATTTGCATCATTAAATTAACAATTGCGTAGAAGGCCGTGAGCTGTGCGTAAGAATCCTGTCGTGCATTATGACTACGCTGTATAGCGACACGCGATCAGTCGCACATTTTACGTCGGAGGACGGCAAATGAACGATTAATATGTATTATGCGGTTACACGAGTTAAACAGTGCGTTTGCTATGATGACAACGGGAGGTTTGTAAACTGGATAGGTCCAATGCGCAGACGGGTGTATGGATGTTTGTTTTTTATAGTCTTTTGGTAACCTTTTCTCCGTTTCTTCTTGAAGACCTCTTCCATTTTTCCTTTGGTATGTTCTATTACGGTAGCCTCGACCTTGAGGTGGTTTCGGGGAAGGAGAGGGTCGCCTCGAAGGGTGTATTCACGTGACCCGATCTCGTGCAAGTCACGGAGATGGAGTATGTCACCCACACGGACGTCTTTGAGGTGGGGGACGGTGAGGACGTCGCGTGGTGTTAGGATGTATTTTCTCCCGACGAGGGAAGCGATGACATATTGGGACGGCTGCGAACGGATGAGGTTGAAGGCGGCGGCGGTCGAGCCCGGGCCGGAGTGGAAGGAGGCTACTGTGACGGGGGTGAGCTCAGGACAGGACGGAGGACGGAGGAGACGGACGTCTGCTGAAGAACTTGGACATCGCAGTGAAGCCGTGCGAACAAAGTGTCGGCTGTCATTCCGCATCGCGCCGTATACCCAGTTCAATCGCCGACTAAAATGGCTACTTTTTGGTGTTGACCCGAGAATTCCCTACCTCTCATCTTCACCTTTGCCTCTCCCGGACAATGCACAGAATCGCTCTACGAAACTCGGCCCGCAAGGTCGCCTTGGCTGCTGCTCCCAGAGTTCGTAGCCCTTCTTTTAATTCATCCACCTGCTCTCTAATCGTTTTTTGCTCCCAACAGAACAGCGCACTCCCGTCGCGCACCTATGCTACAGCCAAGCCAGGTCGGTTCCTTCCCCTTCCTTCATTGCTGTGCACTCACCTGCGGACTTTGTGCGCTGTCGTCCTTCAGCCGCCTCCGAGGTTTCTTCAATACTAGAGTCCCGCATCTCTGGCGCCTCTATCGGCGGAAACGTCGAGGAGACTGGCCGCGTGTTGAGTACGTCAAATGTCGTGTTCTCGGTGTTTGACATTCTCATGCTTTTTTTTCTCAAGGTGTCGGTGACGGTATCGGACGCGTTTGGGGTCTTAAGAACGTGCAAGGTATGCGTGTGTCAATTCTTTTTCGACGTAAATTTACTGTCGTACGCAGCCGAGGAGATGGTGGAATTCTCTTCCGGTGTTCGCGGCATGTGCTTGAACTTGGAGGCGGACAACGTCGGTGTCTCCATCTTTGGTAATGACCGTCTCATCAAGGAAGGCGATACCGTCAAACGCACCGGCCAAATCGTCGATGTTCCCGTTGGCCCTGGTCTTCTTGGTCGCGTTGTTGATGCTCTCGGTAACCCCATTGACGGCAAAGGTCCTATTGAAGCTGCCGAACGTCGTCGTGCTTCCCTCAAAGCCCCCGGTATCCTTCCTCGTCGTTCCGTCAACCAGCCCATGATGACTGGCCTGAAGCCGATTGATGCCATGGTTCCTATTGGTCGTGGTCAACGTGAGCTCATCATTGGTGATCGTCAAACTGGTAAAACTGCCGTCGCCATTGATACCATCCTCAACCAAAAGCGGTGGAATGAGGGCAAGGACGAGGACAAAAAGCTCTACTGTGTTTACGTTGCCGTTGGCCAGAAGCGTTCCACTGTTGCCCAGCTCGTCAAGACTCTCGAGGAAAACGACGCTATGAAATACTCCGTTATTGTTGCTGCTACCGCGTCCGAAGCTGCTCCCCTGCAGTATCTCGCTCCCTTCTCCGGCTGTGCCATGGGTGAATGGTTCCGTGACAACGGCAAACACGGTGTGTCAACATGACTAGTTTAGTTTGAATAGCTAACATGTTCATGTTTGTACAGCTCTCATTATTTATGACGACTTGTCCAAGCAGGCTGTTGCCTACCGTCAGATGTCTCTCTTGCTTCGTCGTCCCCCCGGTCGTGAGGCCTACCCTGGTGATGTCTTCTACCTCCACTCTCGCCTCCTTGAACGTGCTGCAAAGATGAGCGAGAAGTTCGGTGGTGGTTCTTTGACGGCTCTGCCTATCATTGAGACTCAGGGTGGTGATGTCTCCGCGTACATTCCGACTAACGTCAGTGTCTATGTCTTCCTGGCCGCGTCATCTCATCTTTTCGTGCAGGTCATCTCTATTACCGATGGTCAAATCTTTTTGGAGGCAGAACTCTTCTTCCGTGGTGTTCGTCCGGCTATCAACGTCGGTCTGTCCGTGTCTCGTGTCGGATCGGCAGCTCAGACGTGAGTATCGTTGTGATGGTTGCTTCGCCATCTCATCCTTGCATAGTAAGATCATGAAGAAGTTTGCTGGGTCCCTGAAGCTCTACCTTGCACAATACCGTGAAGTTGCTGCTTTCGCTCAGTTTGGTTCTGATCTCGATGCCTCCACCCGTTTCTTGTTGAGCCGTGGATCTCGGTTGACTGAGCTCCTCAGTACGTGTTTAAGTTGTGTCAGTCTCTGCCGTATTCACAAATGATGTGTAGAACAAGGCCAATACCAGCCTCTTCCGATGGAGGTTCAAGTGCCTATCATCTACGCCGGTGTCAACGGTCTTGTGTGTTTTTCTTTCTTTCGGATGAAGCCAAGTATCCTGTATCCTCATAATTTTTTTTTCTAGCTTGACACCATCCCTGTCGACAAGATCACTGCGTGGGAAGCCGAGTTCCGGTCACATTTGACCAGCTCACAGACCGCTCTTCTTGAGGAGATTGCTGTCGGTAACGTCACGCCCGAACTAGAGGCTAAAATTAAGAAGGTTGTTGAAGACCATGTTTCTTCCTTTACTTCATAGATTTCCGACATGATACATCCGCTCGGTTTCGGGAGACATGACTTGAAAGTGCTGCTTCTCTTGTAGTTTTGTCTTGTCATACCTTGGCGAATGCTATCGTGATTTCGCAGCGCGACATAGAAAGAGCGCGGTGCAAAAGTCAGATGGGCCTTGTGCATAAAATTATTTGAATGGAATGAAGTATTCAACTCGCAGTCTTCCAAGACAAGCGCTTAAGCTCCCATTACTTCTGCAGCGCTGTAAGTTATCCGATCATCCGCTTCGTCACGTTCTTGCATCCCCCGCTCTCACGTTCAAGCACTAAGTATGCCACACGAGTACGACATTTGTGAGCAATTCTTGCTCCGAGTTGCTATGCTGCGATGAACAACTTCCAGACGACGAAACAAGTAGCTCAGACATCGACTCAGGAGGCGACGAATCAGAATTCGAATCAGAAAGTGAACAATCGACCTCGGGCGCCCAAGTTCACACTCCTACAGATGCAAATGTCGACGCAGACTTTGAGTACGTGCAGCGCGCCTTATTGACATGCACATAATTTATTATCTGCTACAGGCGTCTCATTCGAAACATTCGGACAGCAGACGATATCTCGAATACAGGGGTGTTACAACGGGAGTGGGATATTCGTCTCGAAGACCAGGAACCCATGTTTCGCGATGATTTACGCGAGGCCTCTGGTATCGGCAAAAGGAAAAGGAAGGTGAGTCGGTATTGCATGAAGTACTCTTTCTCTTATGGACGACCATACAGCGCGGACGCAGAATAGGGCCAGTACTCTCTCATCAAGTTCGCGCCCTCATAGGAGAAGGCAACCAGGCCTACATCGACGATAACCTCACTGAGGCTATTCGAGTCATGCAAGAGGTCATTCGTATCGAAGCTCGCGCTATCCCTGCTTGGACCGTCCTCGCACAGTGTTACGAAGACAAGAAAGAACCACAAAAGGCTCTCCAACTACGCATTATGGCGGCTCATCTTAGATGCGATTCAGAGGAGTGGGAACGCTTGGCACGACAATCCAGGTATTATGTTGGAGGTCTGCGGAATCGACTTTTGTTAATGAGAATCTTCCCAGGGAAATGCGATTCAATCAACAGGCGCTGTATTGTTACGCAAAACTGTACGGCCTCGACCCTGAAAATGTGGATGCCTTATGGGATCGAGCGATTCTTGCTAGGGAGATGCGCGACCTCAGAACGGTAAGGCGCCCTCACTTTCTTTTGGGCATCCATTAATCGCTGACATTTGTTCACAAAGGCACGTCATTCTCTCTTGGCGATCCTCAAGCGTTTCCCACACGACATCACAGTTCTTTCAGAGCTCCGTCCGATTCTCCTCGAACTTGGTGAACTCACCATCTGTGCATCCCTATATCACGATGCCCTAGAATATAATCAAGCCTCAAATCCTCTCGGTCATGCCCTTGATCCATCCATTTCTGAGCAAAATGAGCAGCCGAGGTTTGGTTTCATTGAATTGCTTGTCCTCACAGACCTCTACAATACTATGAACGAACACGAGCGGGCAATAGATACGATTCGAAAAGGATATCGATGGCTTCAGGGCAGAGCAATTCAGAAGTTCTGGGATGTATGCGAAGACGACAGGGAGTATGACTTGCCTGGCGAAGAAGGGGCCGAGCCCGTCCATCGAGTAGGGGACGTACAGCCTGGGTACTACCCATTGGATATAAATGCACGCCACCGGATTGCAGTAGCTCGGATCAAAATGGGTGACATCGATGAGGGCATGGTTTGTGATAATCCCCCCCTGAGAGATTGGAGCTGAACCCCATTTCAGATGCATGCCAACATAGTCTTGTCGCAGGATCCGTTGGACTACGCCGCATTATTTGGAGAAATCGCGGACGCATTTTTTGAACTGGAGATGTATTCTAATGCTGGTCCAATCTATGAGACCCTTGGTGCTGACCCCGCGGTAGGCCGTATTCGTACTTGCCAGTCTCTTTACATTGACCCTAGAATACTCCTACAGACGAGTAGCTTGTACGTTCTATTGCAAGTCGCCACATGTCGCCGAATGCAGGGCGATATACGTGAAGCATCAGAAGTGTACAAGCAAGGTCGGTTTATCTTTGATTATGACTCGCTGCGAAGTGCTAACTCGACGTAAAGTCATTGATGCAGACCCCTTTAATACCGATGCCAAGATGAAACTCGCTGAGCTATATGAAATCATGGACGAACCCCGAAAGGCACTTGAGCTGGTTTATCAAGGTACCGTTGTCTTGATATGATATAACGATTACAGAGTGAGTAATGTATCATCCCAGTCATTGATGCTAGGAAGCGCCACCCCGGACAAGCCGACAGCGCGATACTCCCCGGTGCACCCTCGAGTTCTCAAGTCGCTGCTTCCTTGTTCGACGAAAAGTCACAGACACGACGAAAAGGAAAAGCTGTCACGAAGAATGGTAGGCTTACTTTAGCAGAGCTGAAGGCTCTCGAGGAGCAACGTGAAAAAGAGGTCTTACTCGGGTACAAGAGGGTCGAAGAACTATGGCAGAGTGTTCAGGACGTGGAGTGTAACGATGAAGTCATCAGGGAGTGGATTCTCGAAGCCGAAAAACTGGTGGAGATGTTTAGGGAAACACGGAATTTGTTCTTGACGAGTAGGGTGCGTGCTGCGAGGACTCGTCTTTCGAATGTGTGGAGGTAACTGTTGCCAGCACAATGATTTCAGGGGTATGTTTCCCAGGAGACGACAACAACGCCAAAACCAAAGTGAAGCAGCAGAAGAAAGAATGGCGTCGAGATTGGAACTTGTTGGTTCGTCTCATGCTATTCTCTGTTGTTACTTTCTGGTTGACCTGTGCAGAACGGGATAAGCACCTGCGTAAATCCAAAGATGATACCCACCAACCTGGCAAGGTCGACTCGTTCCGCGGCGTCTCCTTCGAAAACTGGTTACGGCTGTTTATGCAGGTGAGGTATCACTCTGCCTTGCGTCACGGGTGAATTTAAGATTGTTGGTTTCGCAGTACGCGTTTATATTGACGAAGCGAGGGGAGCACGAGCTCGCTGATGAAGTCTTGCGTCACATCTTGTTGTCAAACGGGTACCGAAGCAAAGAAAATCAAGTCACCATCCGGCTTGCAATCATCAGTAAGTACTTACAATTTTCACTCTCAACTGCTTGACGTCTCTCCAATGACAGCATGTGCATTGTCCACTGATAATTACGCTATCGTCGTCGAGCAATGCCGGAAGTTGATCAACGCATATCAGTTCAACAATGAGCCCATGCGAATACTCTTATCTTCCCTCGCTAGTGGTTTGCGGCCTGCCGACACATTCATCAGTTCCACGTTACAGAAACACATGCTAAGAGAGGTCCGGCTGAGCGACGGCGCTGTAAAGACGCCCGAATTCCTGAAGTGGAATAATTCGAGCCAACGGTATCATTTGGCGACAGCCAAGTCGGTCAGTGAAGAAGACGTTGTTAAAGGTGCTGAAGCGCCGGAAGAAGACCCGGAGGATATCAGAGACGTGGCTGATGCGACGCCGGCGAGTGACAACAAACCCCTGTGGCTACCGACGAAGAACAATCCGATCCCGGTCACCTTGTATGGGCAGCTCTGCCTTGCGGCCAAGAGTTATCAAAGCGCGATATGTGAGGCCTTCCTCCCTTTGTTTCAGAGCCGGAGCTGATGAATGGACTAGTCTATTTATTGCACGGATATGATTATTGTCAGGAGGATCCGATTATATGTCTTTGTCTCGCCCTCTCCTCTTTGGGTAGGGCCATGCAACGTCAAGCGGACAACCGCAATCACCTTATTGCTCAGGTATTACAATACATATCCCATTTCATGCTGCTGATATGAGAGGCTCTAGGGCATGGCATGTCTGTCGCAGTACCGAGCCGCGAGAAGACAAGCTGGCGATCATGTACTTCCCGAAATCGAGTTTAATTTTGGTAGAGCATTCCAGCAGCTAGGTGATCAGTTTGAAGTCCATTCCTCGACTTGCCTAATACGTTGGTTCGTAGGGTTGCATACCCTTGCGGTCACCCACTATGAAAAGGTGTTGCAGCTCGCTGAAGGCAGAAAGGACGATGATGTGTGTCAGACGGAACATCGCGATCTGTGGCTGACCTGATTTGACTTTTAGGACGTTTCCGTTGCTCGGGAGGCAGCCTATAATCTCTCCCTAATATACGTGACGACTGGCGCGGTTCCGTTGGCAGATGCTCTCTATCGGCGTTGGTTATCCGTATGACTTATTTGTTCATAAGGGTATGTACATTCTTGACCCTTTTTTCTAATGTATATTATTTACTTTGATTTTAGCCTGGTCTGAACCGGATCACACATTGTGTATTTTGAACTGGACTGACGTTGAGCGCCGACTGGCATCGCCTTACATGTAGCAGGTGCTATTTAGGTCCAATATACATCTTCCTCTCCAACTCCATTGCTCCCTCTTCAACAGCGCTCAGATATGGCGACGAAACTTGATCCATCCTCGTCTCTACGCGCCCTCGTTGCATCGCGCTTGTTGATGTGGCGATACGCACGGCAGGGTCGACTTGAGTTGCTTGAGCTCGATGTAAGACCTAAGTCCCGTGACTAGTACATATACTGTCCGCAGTACTCAATGCTACTCACTCAGTATTCTGCCCTTTGGTGTAACGGCTAAGCGTGCGGCGGGCTGATCCTTACACTCGACTGGCGACGCGTTCGATTTACGCCTGGACAACCGTCGTTATCATATGAAATCGTGTTTTGAAGCATTTGCTCGAACTCTTCACGTCGAACCTCACCGCGCTCCGAGGCAAGTTTTCGAAGCATTTTTTTGGGTGAGTCCAGCGTCGATCAGGTTGCGAGACGGTGAGGACGTCGAGATCTCGATGCGATGCTCGGTAGCAAGTTAGCAGGTGCAGACTTCATCAAGGAAAAGATCGGAGTCTTCAAGGGAGAGTTCCTCGAGATCGGGTCCGAGGAGACGGTGGTCGGTTGACAGTGCCAAATTCTTCGAAGATTTTTCACCATCGGTAACGGCTGCTCCTTGCGACTCCCAGGGCTTCGCAGATTGTCTACTCCCTTGATTGGGCGATTGATCATGGTAGATATACAATTAGCTCGAGTGAGCAATCTGTATGTTGTTTGTTGGTGTCGCAGGGATATCTGCATATGCCTTGGCTCAATTATATCGGAAAGCGTGATCCACTAGACGAGTAATATGAATACGGCATTGTTAATTGGTAACATCTGCTGAGAGCGTATCTATGATGTCGTATACTTCACGTCAACAAAGCAAGGATCAGGTGACTGTATGGAATCAAGGTTTGAGAGAGGAAAGGAAAAAGAAGTTCACGACCCATAGATTGTAGAGGGGGAGAGAAACGTAGACGACTCAGGTGGCGCCATCCAGTGTTTCGTCCAACTGTTCGTCGTCTTCGTCTTCGTAAAACTGGTTCTCTTCCTCGTCCATCGACTCTTTGAGCTGAAACGCGTACGTCGACGAGTATCAGCGATGTCAGACGAGACAGACGTACCATCTCAAGGAGTTCGTGACACTCGTTCAAGTGTGCCATGACGACGCCTTGGCCTTCGGGAACGTTGCCATCGTGGCCGACAAATTTGCCGTCTTTGCGCATGGAATCGATCTGGTGCAGCGCCAGTTGATACTTTGGAGAACTTGGTCAAGACGTGTCTCGTGATGCGTGCGCGTCAAGGGACATACTGGATAGAGGTCGCGAGGACAAAACGGTCCGCCGTGCTTGCAAACTTCGTTGAGACATTTCTTGACTGTCGAGAGCTTGTTTGCCTGGAGAAGACGGATCGGAAAAGGGCGTCCAGAAAGAGAGGGAGACAATCATACGATGGGCATCAATTCCTCGGATACAGGTTCGCTCGACGAGAGCAGCCGATAAATGAGACCATAGCAGCGCCTCAAAAGGTAGAGCAAAACCTAGGGCACGAAAAATATCGATCAGAAAGACGAGATGAACCACTCACGTATTGCCCTGGCGGACGATTTCCGTCGGCGTCTACAAACTTGCCGTCGATTCTCATCTTGTCGATCTCTTGGAGACTGAGAGAATAACTGTACAAGTCGGTTTCGCGAAGGCTCCATCGGTGCGTGAGGACAAGTTTTTCGAGCTCTGAACGGAGCTGGCTGAGACGGTCGTGTATCGGCTTGAGCGAGCTAGCTACATTCTTGGATTCGTCTTGAGCCTTGATCTGCTGCAAGATGTCGAAGCAGTCTTCGAGAAGGGATGAACACACGGCCTGTGAGGCGGGAACAATGCCTCCTGGACCCAGGAATTTTCCATCGACACGTTTCCTAAAATAGATGCGTGCGTCGTCAAAGAAGGTAGGAAGAACTCAAACACGAATGTGAAACTCAACGAATCGATTTTTCGCAGTTCCTCGGCTAAAGGTTTGAGCCCGGCCTTGTGTGAACCTTCTTTGGTAGCGAGGGCTACTAGCTGTCGTCGGATGGCGATCAGACGGTCATGGATAGGGATAAGTTCGACGGATATTTCGGATAGGGAATCTTGTAGAGAGCGGACGATGGCATCTACGAGAATGGCAAGAGCGACAGGTGGACCTAAACAGTGGAATCAAAGTGGAATAGGAAAGGAGGGTGCGCACCACATTCGTTGAGTTGGCGTTCGAGGAGCTTTGTCATTGCGACAGGATGCTTGCCGCTCTCGGCGTCGTTCTGGACGATAGCGCGCAGTTCATCTAGTCGGCGTTGAAATGGAGAGAGATCGGATTCGTTGTAGAGACCAGATTCCTCGAGGTGTGTGATGATTTGCTGAAGCAAAGAGGGGTGGCGTCAGTATGTGTTTCTATAGGATCGATAGTACAAGAGCGTCATATCTGCTTGAAAAGGGTCAGGACTAGCGGGAACTGAATGGATGGGGTGGATGTCCCCGATGGTGAAGGAAGAGAAAGGAGGCCGGATGGCGAGGGGGCACTAACCCGCATGGAGGCTAATTGGGAATAGACGGCGGGGCATTCCTTCGTGCGGCCAAGTGTCAGATAGCAGAGTGATAGGAGATGGAATACATCTGCGAGAGTGGTGTCGACGCGGTTGTTGCAGCTGGCGTTGTCGTCGCGGATGTCGTTGAGTTTGGTGACTGATCAACGGGCGTGAGGGTGGGCGAAGGGATGACGGGAAAAGGAACGGACCTTGCTTTACGACGGCCTGGTAGAGTGCGTTGACCTCGGAAGGCTTGATGAAATCAGCACGGTCTCTCTTGAGGGCGGTGAGCCGATTCCGGATGCTGAGCAGGGCAAGGGTGATGAGTGTGGGCGAATGGCGATAAAGGTGCGTACTTTATGACGGCCTCGAGGATGGGCAGTTCTGTGGAGATATAAAAGGGGAGGAGGAGGAGGAGGACGTTGTCAGACTCACCCTCTTGCGTGACCGGAGCAGTCATCTTGCACGTCGTTATCGGCAACGCTCAATAATGATCACAAAAGGCAACGTCGGCTTTCCTTTCCCACGCTGACCGACCCGTTTATTTACTTTACTCGACTCTCAGTTCCAACCGTCGTCTCTTCCCGCTCTTCTCCTCCGACGAACACGATGGAAAAGATCAAAGAGGTCCTTGTTCTCTCCAGCGTCGTCCCCGTTCGCTGACTCCCCAGCAGAAAATGAACGCCCTCCGCGCAGAGGCCGACAAGGCCGTCGAACGTGCTGAAGAAGCAGAAGCAAAGAACAAGAAAATCGAATTGGAGCTTCTCGACAAGGAGCAGCAGATCACCTCCCTCAACAACCGAATCGATCGTCTCGAGCACGAACTGGAGACAACCGAAGGAAAACTCGCCGAGGCCAAGTCTGCCCAGGCCGAGGGCGAGCAATCAAAGAGCACCAACGACAGCCTTACCCGAAAGATTGTCCTCCTCGAGGAGGAGCTCGATGCCGCAGAGAAGAACGTGAAGGAGACGACCGAAAAGTGACTTGCTTGCTTATCGCGAGCTCATCTTACTTATCGCGTCTCCAGACTCCGACAAGTCGACGTCAAGGCAGAGCACTTTGAGCGTCAGGTCCATCGCGCAGAGCAGGAGCGCGATCAGTGGGAGCAGAAGTACGAGGTATGCTCCGTCATGTTCCCTCATTGTCCTGCATCTCATTGACACTCCCAGGACGCGATCGGCAAGTACAAGGCCTCCCAGGCAGAGTTGGACGAGTTGATGAAGACCATGGAAGGCATCTGAACGCTAATCGTCTCTCATTTCGTCCTCTTCGCATCTACGTGTCTCTCACGAACCTTCTTTGGTCATCTCAGTCTGTATACTATCTCTCCTTGCGCTTACACTCCTTACTTTACAAATATGAACTATTTCCCATTGTCGACGAGTAATTACTGCGAGTCGTGAAAATTCAACGAAATCGAATTGACGCAATGGCGTTCATCGACTGCCATCCGTTCCTTTGTCAGTGATCCAAACTGAACGAAACACAACGCACTGGGTGTAGGGAATCCCTCGCCCCTAAAGACGTGGCCCAAATGTCCACCGCACGCACTACAGGTGATCTCTGTTCTAACCATACCATATGTCCGATCCTCATGCCGGCTCACAGCACCAGGAATGGCTGCAATCTGCCATAAGCGACCAACATCCACCGCGCACGGAGCGAGCGTTACCGTCGAAGAAGGCCGGCCATCCACAACCACTCTTGAACTTGGTCGCGCTCTTGTACAGCGGCGCCCCGCAGCCAGCGCAGGCGTAGACACCCTCTCCACTATGGTTCTCGTATTTGCCGGTCCCTGCAGGCTCGGTCCCTTTCTGTCGCAGAATCCTAAACTGTGTGCCACGAGATGAACGTCACGCCAGCGTCTCGATCGCTGCATATATGCACATACTTGCTCGGGAGTGAGTGTCGCACGCCATTCAGACTCGGATTTCGTCTTTGATTCTGTCATTGTCGGCGTGGTGTGGTGGAACGGACGAAGATGGGCAGTAGAACGATGGCTGACGGAATGCGATGTGCGTCGTACAAAGGCAAGCGCCATGATACTGTATTACTCACTTGTCTGATGGCCGGATTATTTAAGGTGCTAAATTAGGAAAGTTTGTAGGGGGCACCGCCAATGCTCTGTGGCCGTGCTCGTGCCAGACCGTCGCCACTAGTAATCCGGCCATCCATTGAAACGTAAACCACCGGCTTTCCAGGGAGTTCATTGAATGACCCACTAGGCCCAATAGGTGAATAGTCTCGATAACAACCTCCTTCACGGTCGGAATCATTTCGGAGCATCTCGAAGTCCCCGAGAACGCATCATGGCGGGACGATTCGGGACATCATGCATCAGATATGTTGCCCGTCACATGGTCAATTCCAAAAAAATGCCGAAGCCATGTTTACTCACACAGGGGGACCTCCTTTTGTCACGCCTAGAAGATAGCAAAGATCAAGGCGTAGGTATCAATCGATTTTTACTTAAATAGCTATCTACGCCGCAAACTCGCTCGCCCCGACACGATGCCACTCACCGAAGCTCAACGTGAAGCAATGCCAGCGCTGCGTGCGATGCTCGCCAGCAACGCGCCTGACTTTACCTGCGCCTTGCCATTCGAAAAGCGTGCTCATCTCCCGCCGGCTACTAACTTCCCCAGCGACATCACCGTCCGCGTCGACATTGTACCGCCACTGTCCACCCCTCTTCCCCTCGTCGACGCCAGCGCACAGAAGCAACCCGAGCGCGTGCCTGTCTTTTACTATGCGCTCCGCAGCGAGACTGCGTCAGATGCACCGGAGAAGACCAAGGTCATCCTTTATATTCACGGCGGGGGAAACGTGCAATGTCATCCCACCGACGATATCTACGTTAATCTTATCGCAGCGCTGCTCCGTGCAACCTCGACAGTTGCGGGGAAACCCGTCTCATGCACGGTCATCGCGCCGTGCTATCGGCTTGCCACGGTCCCTGAAAACGCGTTTCCGGGCGCATTACAGGACATCTTGGCAGCCTATGACCACGTTATCGGTCAAGGATACGATTCGTCCAACATCACGTTCGCGGGCGACAGCGCTGGTGGGAACCATGGTGGGTGTTCAGGACTGTCCTTGCGCACACGGCAGAACTGACGCATCCGTAAAAGCGTTGTTATTGACACACCTCGCCTTGCATTCCAATCGGCCGTCGCCCCAGGGCGTGGTCGTTATTTCCCCCCAGTCCCTGCAGGTGTACGACAACCTGAGCGATCATGCCAAGGCTCAGACGGTCACGGACCTGATCACGCTCGACGTGTACAAGAGATCATCGACATGCTATGTCAGCGGCACGGGATTCGCGCCGACCGATCCGCGGGTGTCCGGGGCTCTGCTCCCATTCACGGACGCGTGGCCCAAGACGCTGATCTTGCTGGGCACCGGAGACACGCTCGTTGATGCGTCGAGGTTGCTAGAGAGGCGTTTGCAAGAGTCGAAGCGGCCCGTGGAGCTGGTCGAGTACGACGAGCGACCACACGCGTGGTGGCTCATTTCGGCCGTCTTTGCGGAGGAGCTTGCGGACGCGGCGGGGAGGGTCGCGCGATTCGTGCACGGAAAGGATAGCCACCTTTAGTGGTACGATTAGGGACGTAGACCCGTGATGAGACTAGCAATGACGAGAACAGTGTATCAGGTCGAGTGATCCGAGCAGATCAACTTGCGTTGGTCCACATGTTCATCGCCCCTGAAACACACGCTGTGCGCCAACTCTGATAACACACCGGCTTCATAAATGATTTAGGTCCACATGATATGTCGCCACTGGCTCCTTCCCATTCGGAGACGGGAAATTTCGCCGTCGGTTCATCGTTCGATTCACAAATGACTATGAAACACGTCACGGGTAGTACCTCAATTCCCTGTTAAAACAGGGAAACCTCCTGGCGGCGCTTATCGCCATCATGCCACTTACCGACGTGCAACGGGCAGCATTGCCAGCACTGCGTATCCAATTCAACAAAGGCTTAGAGTCCCTGCTGGGCACCGTGCAGTCTGTAGACGAACGCGCACGCGCACCCGATCCGGCCATTGTCCCGAAGGACGTTGCGATCCGGGTAGAGATCGCCCCGCCCTCCCACCAACCCCACCCGCTCCTCGCAGCCACAGGCACACTCAGGTCACCCGAACGCGTTCCTGTCTATTTTTTCACTCTCGGCGGCGAGGAGGCACTAGACGCCCCAAAGGCTACAGACCGCGTCATCTTCTTCATCCACGGCGGGGGGAACGTCGTCGGTCACCCCACCCATGTGCCTTTTCTCAGTCTCTACGTCCGTCTGCTCCGTGCTGTCGCGGCGCACCCGGACGCGGGAAAGTGCGTGCTCATCGCGCCGAGCTACCGTCTCGCGACCGTACCCGAGAATGCGTTCCCTGCTGCTCTCCAGGACCTCGTCGCCGCGTACGACTACGTCCTGGCCAAGGGCTACAACGCGTCCAACATTGTCGTCGCGGGAGACAGCGCCGGAGGGAATCATGGTTCGTTCTGCATGGCATTAATATTGGCATGATCAGAAAACCTGACACGTTTTATTTTTGTTTCCGATAGCGATCGTGCTGACGCACCTCGTGTTGCAGTCGGATAGGTCGCCACCGTACGGCGTCATACCCATCGCTGCCACTTCCATGTTGGTGTTTGATTGCATGAGCGAGTATGCCAAGTCACAGGCTAGCAACGACACTCTGGAATTGGTTGGTACCCATGAGTGGGTAGGCAAAGCCTATCTCGGCGACTCGGGCTTGTCGCGCGCAGACCCACTCGTCTCGGGCAGTTTCATCACCTTCACGTCTTCTTGGCCCAAGACGCTCATCCTCATCGGCTCTGCCGACCAGCTGATCGATGGGTCCCGCGAGCTCAAAAACCGCCTAGAAGATCTCAACCGACCAGTGGAACTTGTTGAGTATGATGAACGTCCGCATGGGTGGTGGGCTTTGCCCCAACTTTTTTTAGAGGACATCGAAGACGCAGCACGAAGAATTGCCGAGTTCCTTCTCCATTAGTACTTTGATTCAAATTATTCCCTTCAGCAGTGTAAGATGGTTACCAAAGTCCGAAACATTGACCGACGTGTACATGATCAGTGACATATATCCCTGACTTAGCTACCCAACCGAGTACCTGGTGTGAATTAAAAAAATAAAAAGCGAGATTAAGCGACTTGGCAACCGACCTGAACGAATGATTCAAACACAGAACAAAGATGACAGGAAAAATAGAGGTAATGACAAAGTGTCAGCGCGTTGCTGTGGTATCCAAAAGGTATTGCAGAAATGCCATAGTAAAGGAGTGAACTGTGTGAGAGAGGGTAGATAGGAACATGGCTGGGTTATCCATATGCGGTCAAGGCGGTGTGAAGTTGATGGTGCCAGGGGGCGATGAGTGGAGACACCCATTAAGCCATGGGTTAAATTATTTATGTCGCAGGGAAGATGTTCGCAGGATGTGCAATAAATGGGTCATACATGCCGCCTCAGGCACGATTGCCACGGCCTGGGACCAATCGATCATCGGCGCCTGCGTGCGGCACGATCATGAATAAGCCTTCTCGGAGAGCTTGCTGCCTTCCAACGGGCTGCGGTTGTCGCCCTCGGATGAGTCGCGTATTACAGGAACAATATCCAACGCGTCTTGATCCGAAGCGGAGGGTGTGACCGGTCTCGAAGCGACAAAGGACGTCGTTGCAGTAGTAGATGTCACTACCTGGTTATGAGGATAATACGACCGGCGCTTCATCTTTTTGAAATCGTATGAAGTAAATCTAAAAATAGGTTGTATTGAGAGGGGCAAGAATGGAGAAGGCAGTGTGACTTACTGTTCCTCCATTTGCCGCATTTCTGCGCTTAGGGTGTTGACATCGCGAGTCTTGCGTTGCTTGGCCTTGAGTGGGTTGTCCTCGAGGAGTAGTTCTTCGAGTTCATGTGAGGCATCAAAATTAGCTTTCTTAGACTGCGAGAAGCAGCGGTAAGCACAGTGAATGAAAATAGAAAAGCTCTCATGAGCGTAAGCAAACACACGTCAGGCGTAAAGGGAGGTGGGAGTTGTTTCTTTTCGAGTGCCGGCCACTCGATAGATTGGAACCAAGCGTGTTGTCGTATTTCATCAAAGCCTTCGACCGACTTACAGGCCATTCGTTTGGCCGGATCTCGCTCCAAAAACTATTTGGGGTGAGGGAATGTGAAAAAGGGTAAGGACAAGACTCACGCCTCTGAGTGCTTGCATGCCTGCACGACTGCACTTTTTGTCGGCATCTTCGGGGAATCTGAGGTTGTCCTTTGATATTGCATGTGTGAGATCGCTGTTGGTCTTCCCTCTAAAAGGGCGGCGGCCAAAGAGGAGTTCGTATGCGCAGACGCCGAGGGACCACCAATCGATGTGATAGGTGTAACCACGCTTTGTGAGGATCTCTGGAGCCATATAGGCCATGCTTCCAGCGACTCCGCTTAGTAAGCGTCGGTCGGAGTAGTGTACAGCGATGTTGAAGTCGGTGAGGTGTGCGTGGCCGCGCTCGTCGAGGAGTATGTTGTCAGGCTTCAGATCGCTGAAGGGGAGAGTGAGCGGGGATAGGAACGACGAGGGGGGGACGAACCGGTGCATAATGTGGTTCTCGTGAAGAAAGGCAAGGGCAGAGGAGATCTCTGCAACGTAGAATCGGACCGTGTCTTCCTGGAGTAAGCCGAGACGGTCGAGGTGGACTGGGGAAAGGATGAGTGGAAGAGACAAGCGGGGAAGCGAAGAGGGACAGACAACGTAAATCGCCGCCAAGCATGAGATCCAGGACAAAGAAGCAGTTTTCGTCGTCCTGGAAAGCGTAACGAAGGTTGACGACAAAGGGATGGTCGATCTGGGGAAGATATGAGCGGGCAAAGGGACGGATGGACGGAACCAACTTCTTCTAGTAAACGACGTTCTTGTATGATGTTAGCGACGGCCTTCATCTTGACACACTTTGACTTGTTGATGTACTTGAGTGCGTAGAGCTCGTGAGTCTGTTTGTGCTGAACCATGCGGACCTTTTGGGAGTGAGTGATGAGAAAGAGAAGGGGGCAGGGGGAGTACCTTTCCAAATGCGCCTTTGCCGACACATCGGAGGAGGACGAAGTGGAATAGATTTACGTCGCCTTCAAAGTCGACGGGCTAGTGAGGGGAATGGGCTGAAGGAGCAGCGTGTGGCTCGGGGGAGGACTCACTGTGGGGCGACAGCAAACAGCACCCATTTCGAGGAAGATGACGAGAGAGAAGGAAAAAAAAACAAACAAACAACATGAGCCTCTCGCGATGTAACCACGTGACTTCAGAGATCGTCGTCACACCCTACGTGACAGCAGTGTGACATCCGCCATGTCGATGAGCCGTCCTCTTGTCGTGTTTGGGCCGTCCGGCGTCGGAAAGGGCACGCTCATCGCCCGCCTCTTCGCCGACGTCCCAAACACCTTTGGTTTCAGCGTGTCACGTGTGTGCCCTTCTTGCCTCGCCCCCGCCCGCCCTCACACCGCCCAGACACAACCAGACAGCCCCGCCCCGGAGAGACCGACGGGAAAGAATACCACTTCGTCTCCTTCGACACCTTCAAGACCCTCATCTCCGACAACGCCTTCATCGAGCATGCCCAATTCTCCGCAAACTTCTATGGCACCTCCAGGCAAGCCGTCGCCGCTGTCTGCGACTCGGGCAAGCGCTGTGTCCTCGACATCGACACACAGGTACGTTCCCCCATCGCAACCGCAACCGCCACTCATCCCCTTTAGGGCGTCAGGCAGGTCAAACAGACGGACCTGAACCCCGTTTATCTCTTTATCTCCCCTCCCGATATGGCCACGCTCCAGCGCCGATTGCGCGGCCGTGGTACTGACCACGAGGAAGCAATCCAGAAACGCCTCGCCACCGCCCTCGACGAGATCAACTACGCTCGACAGCCCGGCACCTGCGACTACGTTATCGTCAACGACGATCTCGACAGGGCCTACGCGTCCTTGAAAAAGGTCGCTCTGGGTCAAGACGTTGACAGCGATGTCTTTCCCCCTTTGGATGATTGATCACTTCGTTTTGATACCATCATAGATGTCCCAACTTTAACGCTTGTAGAGTCTATACACTCCTTGTACCACTTGCTCACATCCTGAATCGCATGTACGCCATGAGCAGAGCCGAACAACCCGTCACTGGGCCAAAATTAGTCCCGGTTTGTGAACCAATCGACACTGAACACGTACCAAATCCAACCAAGTACTGAAGCGTAGTTGCCTAAAAATGGTACGCGTCAGCGCGAGTCATCCAATTCGCAGAGTACACTCCCCTTGGACGCCTGAATCGCCGTACGCAGGTTCGCAATCTCTTGTTCGATCCTTGTGTCCACCTCCTTGATCTTGAGTTCCTGCCCGCTACTTTCTTCCCGCATCCGTCCCTTTTCCAGATTGAGGTCTAACCGCACCCCCGCCTGCGTTCGCGTGATTTCCTCCCGTAGACGCTGCTTCAGCTTCTCCATGTCTGTCTGCAATCGATCACTCTCTGCCTTGATCATCGCCAGGTCGTTCTTCTCCATCAACTGTAGCTCAGATTTCAATTGTGCAAAATCCACTTGTTGTGTATACTGGTGCTGCGTGACCCCGTTAATCTTCATCAGCCCCTAGCGCCGACGTACAGACCTTTTCTTGGTCCGCCTTGGTCACCATGTTGCTCGTCATGTTCCGTATGCTCTCGTCAATAACCTCTGCCATGGCAGACATGATCCCCTCTGCCTGTTGTCGGTTCAGGCCTTCCCGCTCCAGGCGCTGCACAAAGTGGTGTGTGTCGAAATGAAAGTCATAGCGTGTAGCACTCGCTCGAAATGCCTGCGTCGATGTAGTTGTGAACGAACGTAGTCTTGTTCCAAACCGTGCGGCCAAGAATGAATGTGTAGACATGATGCCTGGGAAGTTGCAGTTCTAAAGCCGATTTATCATTTAATAATTATTTAACTTACTAACTTACACATCCAGACATTCAATATTTTAGATGGCTCAGAATATATCCCTAAATAGAATCCGATTATTGAATATTATGAGTGCCTATTCTGTCATTGCTGGAAATATTATATTTTGAGGAGTGCCATAATAGTACATATAATTTTAAATTATCATGAAACTTATAAGTATTCCATAAACAAATTCAAAATATTAACTTGTGAATATCTTATTATATTTACAATAAGCTTATATTCTCTTTTAACCTACAAAATATTATATTATAGTATTTCATTCAACATTATCTAAAATGAGCAGCTTATCTGAACAATAAAATATATTATTTTAAGGTGCTCAAAAGCATTTTGTAAAACATAATATTTTATTAGGCCCAAAATGTGTAGAGTGGCAGGTGGGCAACACATGGCCACCATTTGGGCAACACACAGGCAGTTGATAGGGATCAATTGCCCACCAAGCATGGAGTACCAGGTAACTTATTAGTGATGACACAGATCAATGCCTATACAAATTAGGGGGGATAATCTACACCTACATTGATACATTGCATTCATCTGTCATATCCCAAATTCTCGCTAAGTCCCCTCCACTTCTTTGTGTGCATCATCTCCACTCTTCTGCTCCATATGTTCTTCACTACTCTGTGTCCGCTTTACTTCTTGTGCTCATGTATGTTATGTTATGTTTCTCTTTGTTCTCTTTGTAGTTAGTCTCCATTTCATCACTGCGGTGCTCAGGGTAAGGCACACAGCTCCAGCTGTGCGACTGACCGGCACAGCAGCAGTACTTAGTTTCCTCTGTCGCTCTGATCCTGATTTTACTATATTTGGACTTCAACCTCCATATATAAACCCGCTGTAATATATCTTAGTTTTTCAGTTCGAATATCAACTTAGTTCTGTCCTCTGTCTCTTCTCCATCATTGAGCTCATCAACGAGTTCTCTCGCTTGAGTCTTGATGACTCTACCCTGACCTCTGGTCACTCCGTACCTCTGCTCTGCTCTCCTTGTAAATTAGGGACAATGGAACTGGACAAGGGCACATCACATAAGGTGAAGCCAAAGTCCCTACCTCCTCCAACCAACTCTGGCACTCTGGAGTTCACTGCCCAGACCCCAATAGACCCATACTTAACAGTATATTCGAACTCACACTTGTCCGAGTTCCCATCCCATCCCTCCAACAATTGACAATCACCCATGGCCACATATATTATGCAGACGCGATCCCGATTGCAAATGCATCAGGCCTCTGACAACGAGCATGCTTCGGCCACTCCCCCACTATACCATCCATTATTGTTTTTTGCCAGTTCACATTGCGGACCAGCTGTTGTCAATGAGTTCTGCAGTTTCTCTGTTGGACTTTCACTTCTGCATTGCAGGCACCATGCCAACTGAGGTCTCCAACCCCAGGCACTTGCATCGAAGAAGTCATCAATAAAGGTGATGAAACAGACAGCTCCTGCACCAAACAGCCTCTACCTGGCAGGTTCAACACATCATGGCACCATCATCCTCCTCCACATGACAACGAACCATCAGACCACGATTCTGATGGATTTAACCCGAATGAACTTAACCTGCCAGATGATGATGACAATGACTATTCCGCCAGTGGTCCCCCAGGACCCGGCGATGACCCTGACTCTGGCAATGGGCACGACAGTGACAAAGACAAAGACAAAAATGTTCCAGTCCTGCAGGACATGCTCACCAATTTGGCTGATGCCATCCACGGACTGTTGCGTGCTAATCGCCATCCCGCTGAGTCCGGAAGCCAGCAGACCAAGGTTCGCGAGCCTGACCAGTTTGACGGCACAGAGCCTCAGAAACTCCATATGTTCCTGGTTCAGTGTGAGCTGAACTTTCAAGACTGGCCTAGGGCCTTTAGGATGGACTGCACCAAAGTGACATTTGTGCAGTCTTACCTCAAGGGCATGGCCCTAGAATGGTTTGAACCAGACCTCCTTGATGCGGAGGACCCTCAACTCTGTCCTCGCTGGATAGATCATTACAGGGACTTTGTGCTCAAGTTGCAGACCAATTTCGGTCCTCATGACCCTGTCGGAGATGCCAAGCATCAGCTCAACAACCTCTCAATGAAGGACATGTAGCATATCAACAAGTACATTGTGAAGTTCAATAGGATCGCTTTGCAAGTCTGCAGCTATGGAGAAGGTGCCCTCCATTACCATTTCTACAATGGCCTCCCAGACAGAATCAAGGACGAAATCTCCCACGTCAGCAAGCCCGCAATGCTCACCGCACTCCGTCATCTCATGCAATCAATCAATGTGCATTACTGGAAGTGTAAGTCCAAGATTAACCATCAGCAGAAGCCATCTGGCAACAAATCCTCCGACACCAAATCTGATATCAAGTCCGACAACAAGTCCAGAGGCTCAAAAAGCAACAGCTCCAAGGGCAAGTCTGCCACCACTTCCCCCACTCCTGGTACCTCAGATACCTCCAACTCTCCTTCTAAGCCCGACCTCTCTTCGAAGCTTGGCAAAGATGGCAAGCTAACCACTGCTGAATGCAAATACTGCTTTGATAACAAATTCTGCATGTTCTGTGGTCAAGGTGGCCACATCGCTAAGGATTGTCTGCGATTGACATCAAAGGCATCCAAAGTGCATGCTGCCAAGACAACTCCGAAAGCTAAACCAGAAGCCTCCTTCGAGGTGAAAAAATAGAGCACGACCTCCATGGCTTCGCACAGCTGGATGGTCATGTTGACTTCAAATGTGCAACCAAGGAGCTCCATTTCAATGCATCTGCTCTCTCAGATCCTCGATCCCTTATGCCCTCTGTCTCTCTTGTATCATATGATCTCCGTCCTTTTCCCATGTTAGTAGACTCTGGCTCCTCCGACTGTTTTATAGATACTGCTTTTGTGAATAAGAACAATCTTTCCACCTACACTGTTCCTCTGCTCATGCTGTCTCTTCGATGGCATGTCAAATTCCATCATCACTCAAGCTATCAACCTCTCCATCCTCTTCGAAACTGGTGACATCACCCTGACGATGTTCTACATCACCCTGCTGGATGGCTCCTGTGCTTTGGTCCTTGGACACAACTGGCTTACCCACTACAATCCATTGATTGACTGGGTCACAAGCAGTATCTCTTTCC
>JBBPMJ010000452.1:0-26451 GCA_038090255.1 Austroboletus niveus
CGACTCTGACCAGAGATGATGAAGACAATGAGGAGGTGGTGGAGATGGTGGCACTGAAGAGGAAGAGGGAGTACGTGGGGGTGCCACCAAGGAAGAAAACAAGGATGGACACAGAGGCAAGTCTGGTCACTGGTGACTCTATCCTGGAGCTTGTATCAGCAATTTGGCAGCAGTCCTGGAGGCTTGCTGACCAAAATGCAGCCCTCCATGAGATCAAGGAGGTGATTGCCCTCCTGGTTACGAGCCAGCAGGAGCTGGTCGCCACCCAGCTGAAGCAGTGGAAGCAAGAGGACCAGGAGTGGGATGTGAGTGGGTCAGAGATGGGAATGCCGGAGCCAGAGGAGCTGAGGTCGCTGGCAGAGGAAGCAGTGGAGACAGCTGGAAAGGGTAAGGAGAAAGAGACAGAGACAGAGATGGAGAAAACCGGTGCAGAAGCCAATGTAAACAGAGAGGGAGAGAAGGACATGGAAATGGGAGGGCAGTAGACTGTACCACCATCCTCATATAATATACAAGTAGCATATTTGACTGTTTTTCTTTTTCTTTTGTAAATGTAAGTTTAAATAAATGGAGATTGGAGTGAGTATAAAAGAAAACATATTGGAGTAGTATCAGAAAAGTCTATGAGTTAAAAGAAATCTAAGTAAAGAGAATAAATCAAGGGATATGAGGACTGTGCTTATCTGGATACCGAGAATGGAAGTCAGAGATGAGTTCCGACACATGGTTGAGTTCTGTTGCTAACAACCAGGAAGTTTCTTCGTTGGTACCTTCATAGCCAGATCAATGGACTAGATACAGGATTTTGCAATGCTTTTGCCTGTGGTCGATTTTGAAGTCAAGGATCTCAGTGATCTCATACTTGGGTTTGCCATCAACTTCTACTGGAGGTGGCAGAGGTTGTATGTGATTTGGAATGATGTTTGGAACCACAGGTTCTAGCTGTGAGATGTGGAATACCAGATATATGGCCTTTATAGAGTCAGGTAGTTGTAGGGTGAAAGAGAGGGAGCTGGCTTGGGTGATGATGGGATACAGACCTAGATTCTTCTTGGAGAGCTTTTTGGATGGTCGAGTAGAATTGAAGTACTTAGCCTTAATGAAAACCTGATCTCTGATTTTGAAGTCCAAAGAAGGAGTCCATTTGGCGTTGGCCAATTCTTGATATCGCTGTTGGGCTGTGGCTATCTCTTCACATAGGAATTGATGGAGGAAATCAAGATCTACTGAATATTCTCTGGCATGAGCAGACATCAAATCACATTTAGAGTGGACAGAAATGTTTGGGTGGTATCTCTTGTTGGCGAAGGGAGAGACACCTGTTATGCTCGACGTGGTCAAGTGTAGGCCTGCAGAAGTTCATGGGCTTACTGTTGCTATACAGCTGACAGGACGAGGGGGCTTGACGAGGGGGTTTCTTGACAGGGAGGCTAAGGCCGGCGTAAGACTAACGTTGGGTCAAAGGGGGGTCACTCAAGGGTCTTCCTTGGCAGAGATTCTGAGGACTGTTGAGGACCGATGGATCAATGGGTCTTGGGGACGTTGCAGGACTAGCGACAGATCAAGGGTTCGAAAGGAGCATCCACTCAACAGTAGGATGAGGACTGGGGGACCCGAGAGCAACTCCAAGATACTAGGTAAATTGCAGGAGGTCTAAGATAGCGAATATACCTGAGTATCGAAGGTTTATATATGCGAGCCAAGTGGTTAAGGGTAGGTAAATGGAAGAAGGTGAGTCAGCGATAGAAAGTGATGGAATTGCGAAGAAGCTGAGTCACTATGGAGCAGATGTGATGGCATTGGATAAGTATTGGTGATACAACTGCGGATGAGTCACGCTAAATAAGTAAGTGGTATTGTAAAGATAATGGTAAAAGAAAGGACCCAAGTGGGGCTCGAACAGCGAGGGTCAAGGTCCTTTGGTGTACATGGTAAGTGAAGTAGGAAAAGAAAGAGGGGTCCAATGAATTGTAACATTACCCCCATTGTATGGGTGAGACTGCGATGAAACCTTAGTAGTCACCTCGATTAGAGCCAGTCTCATTATCGTCAGCTTTGGTGCTGACAAAGAACTTGTAGTCATCCACTGCTGGCGGAGAGGGGGGAGGGGTGGGGATCCGACAAGGGATCCAGACATTGGGGCATCTTCCAGATGGGGCGGGACAGCCATGGTGTGAGGAAGAGGAGTGTGAGGAATGGGGGGATTGGTGTGTAGACGAGTCTGAGGAGGAGGAAGCGAATGCATGGGGTGTTCGTGGGCGCATGGGACATGTGCGTTGGGGGTGTCCCAGGGATTGCCTGTGGCAGATGGGACATTGATAGAATGGGCATAGAGGACGGCGATGCCCAAGGCGGCGGCATTGATAACATGCCTCGTGGTAGTGAGAGTGGTTGGGGGAAAGGGACCAGACTCTTTGGTTACCGGCCCAGTAGTCATCGGCACGATCTAGGGTGGCCACTTCTTGAGCAAAGAGTGGTTCGGAGGATGTGGATGGGGTGGAGATGTGGTCATCGCCAGTAGTGGCAAGGTTTTGGAGATATCAATCAATGTCGATAATGAAGTCAGTCATGTCCAACTGGTGCATCAGTTGGACAAGGTTGTGTTCCAGGGTCTGGTGGAGATGACGGATGTGGAGGTTGGCCAGTGCTTGAGTAGCAGAGGCGGTGGGGGTGGCAGTGGAGATGGTGATGCAGGAGTTCGTCAGGAAGAGATGGTACATGAGGGTGAAGGGGGAGTGGGGTTCCATGTGGGTGTCAAGCGCCATGGCGAGACTGGAGTCTCAGAGTTCAGTGGCGATGGTGGTGGCAAGGTCATCATCGAGGGGTGTGAGGTGGTTCGGTAGTGCAGCAGGGGGTATAGACAACAGGAGGTGAGTGGGGCAGTTGGAGATTAGTTGGGCGAGGGGAATGGGTATAGTAGTGGGGACGAGGGGTTCAGGGTGGGTCCAGCTAAAGCCAGGCCATGCAGAGGGGATGCCTTCCACATCGTTGTGAAGGCATTGGATCAGGGAGGGGGGAGGTACAGGGATAGGTGTGTTGTTGAGTTTGAGGGGGCCGTTGGCAGGGGTGGTAGTGGACCAGCCAGCTTCGGCGACGTTGGAGGGAACATCGCTGGGTACGGGGGAGGGTGCAGAGAGGGTGATGGACATGATTGAGGGGGGTGTGGGTTGGTTTCCGATCAAGGAGATTGAATAACGACGTCCAGCTTGCACGATGATCGGATACGGACCTAAATTCTTCTCAGAGAGCTTTTTAGATGGATGAGTCAAATTAAAATACTTTGCTTTGACGAAGACCAGATCTCCGACTTTAAAGTCAGGGGCCAGAGATCGCTTCGCATCAGCGGGTCCTTGGTATCGTTTTTGTGCTGTGGCTATTTCTTCACGGAGGAATTCATGGAGAGAGTCAAGGTCAACCAAGTATTCTCTGGCGTGGGTGGAAGTGAGATCGTGTTCGGGGTGGACGGAGATATTGGGGTGGTAACCCTTGTTAGCGAAGAACAGGGAGACGCCAGTAGTTGCATTCAGAGCATTGTTGTAGGCGAACTCCGCAAGGGGCAGGAGTTCAGCCCAGTTGTCCTGCTGATAGTTGCAATAAATGCGGAGGTACTGTTCCAGCATCTGGTTCATCCACTCAGTCTGTCCGTCACCCTCGGGGTGATACCCAGAGGTAAAGTGAAGGCGAATATCAAGCGCTTTGCCAAGAGAACGGAAGAAATGAGATACGAACTTGGAACCTCAGTTGGAGGTGATATGGAATGGTACTCTGTGCTTCGAGAACACATGGAGTAAGAATAGCTTGGCCAGCTCCGGAGAAGTCACCTTGTTGTCCGTCGGGATGAAGATGCATTGTTTGGATAGGTGATCCACGACGACGAGGATGGCGGTGTGACCAGAGGAGCCTGGGAGTTGCTCAATGAAATCCATAGGTATGGAATTCCATGGCTTCTCGGGGATTGGAAGCTGTTTAAGAAGCCTGTAGGGCTTGTGCCTCGGAACTTTCACGCGAGTGCAGGTGGTACAAGAGAATACATACTCTTTGACGAAGGTATGGATCCCTGGCCAGGTGAATTCGTGGCAGATTAGTTCCAGAGTGCCATTTTGACTGAAATGACCCGATAGGGGATGATCATGCTTGAAGTGGAGAACACGGAGACGGAGGTCATCAATGTCGGGCACATACATGCGGCCATCAAGACGGAGGTAACCATCTGCATCTACAGTCCAGCGAGAAGTGGAGGGAGTGTTGGGAACAGGGTCGGAAGATGGGTCAGGAGATCCGGTCATGTGGATCGCGGCAAGAGGGTCGGATGGGAGGGCAGAGAGGATATCACTGTGGAGTTTCTCGAGGTCGAAGAGCATACTTGCGCGGAGGACGGGGAATGCAAGGTATGTAGCTCGTAGGGACGCAGCGAGTTGCTCTTGGGTGAAAACAGGGCGGAAATTATGCGGATTGACTTGAGCGTAGTCCTTATCCCCCTCTTTGGAATAGACGTCCCAGCGTCTAGTGAGGGCATCGGGTTTAGCACCAAGTTGGCTGGGGCGGAAATGGACGATCATGTTGAATTGGGAGAGGAACTCCGACCAGCAGGCTTGCCGGTGGGTCAGGAGTTTAGTGGTGGTGAAGTACTCGAGGTTTTTATGGTCGGTGACCACATCAACTGGAGTCGCGGAGCCTTCGAGGTAATGCCACCAGGTGCAGAACGCTTCATGAATAGCTAACAACTCCTTGTCGTGGGTGTCGTAGTTGAGCTCCAGGGAGGTCAACGTTCGAGAGTAGTAGGCGACGGGGCGGACTTCCGCGTCAGGGCACTTCATGGAAAGAATGCCTGCGATAGCATAGTCGGAGGTGTCAGTTTCTACAATAATCAGAGCATCAGGAGCCCAATGCATAAGAATAGGAGTGGAAGTGAAAGCAGCTTTCAGCGCCTGGAAAGCGGAGTGGCAGGTGTCCATGAATTGCCAAGGGACACCCTTATGGGTGAGGCGGGTAAGTGGAACAACAATTTCAGAGTAATTGTGAATAAACTGTCTATAGAAATTAGCAAATCCAAGGAAGGATTGGACATCCTTGACCTTCCGAGGTTCAGGCCAGTCGAGGATCGACTGGACCTTATTCAGGGACATGGTGAGGCCAGACAGAGACATCCAATAACCTAGGTATTCCATGGAGTCCATATGAAACTCGCACTTCTCGGGTTTTGCATAAAGACCATGTTTCCAGAGACGGCGAAGAACTTCCTCAACATGCTCCTTATGGGAGGCCATGTCTTCGGAGAAGATGAGAATGTTGTCAAGGTACACAATGACGCTAACATCCAAAAGATCAGCAAAGACAGTGTTAATGAACCGCTGGAATGCTGCCGGGGCATTCGTAAGACCGAACGGCATGACAAGCCATTTGTAGGAACCATACCGTGTGCGGAAGGCAGTTTTCCATTTGTCACCCTCAGCAATACGGACCAGATGGTACGCATGCCGGAGGTCAATTTTGGAGTACACCTTGGTGCGGCTTGGGGCATCAAGGAGGTCGGAGATGCGGGGAAGTGGGTAGCAGTCTTTCTTGGTGATCTTGCTGAGTCCCTGAAAGTTGATGCAAAGATGGAGGGAACCATTCTTCTTGCAGACGAAGAGGACTGGAGCGGCATGTGTGGAGGAAGTGGGTCGAATAAATCCTATGGAGAGATGCTTGTCTAGGAAGGCACGGAGAGACTCAAGTTCGGAAGGGGAGAGAGAGTAGGTGGTGCCGAGCGGAGGAGAGGTACCTTCTTCAAGATCAATCTTGAGATCGTGTTCATGGTGAGGGGGCAGAGTATTTGCCTGTCATTTGCTAAACATGTCAGAGAACTCATGGTATTCTGACAGAACACTGGAGAGATTGATCTGTTCAGGAGGTTCAGTAGCTGCAGCATGGAGATCACCTTCTCTTGGTCGAATGTGCATGCTGAACTGCATGGAACCTTGTAGGCAACAGGCCAGCACAAATGTGGGAGCATTGATGAGAGCGATGGGTGGAGCCTTGTGGTCGGAGAAACGCGGTGGATCTGGGGAGGGGACAACCGGAGGCAGAGATGCCTTAGGAGTCGGGGGCAAGCTTGGAAGTGCGGGACTGGGCTGTGGAGTAGAACGGAAAGATATACTGCTTGTGACCCAGTCAATCAACGGATTGTAGTGGGTAAGCCAGTTGTGTCCAAGGACCAAAGCGCAGGAGCCATCCAGCGGGGTGACGTAGAATGTCGTCGGGGTGATATCACCGGTTTTGAAGAGGACGGAGAGGTTGATAGTTTGAGTGATGGTGGAATTTGACGTGCCATCGAAGAGACGGAGCATAAGCAGAGGGACAGTGTAGGTGGAAAGATTGTTCTTATTCACAAAAGCGGTGTCTATGAAACAGTCAGAGGAGCCAGAGTCTACTAATGCGGGGAAAGGACGGAGATCATACGATACTAGAGAGATGGAGGGCATAAGGGATTGGGGATCTGAGAGAGCAGACACATTGAGACGGAGCTCCTTGGTTGCACATTCGGAGTCAACGCGACCATCTGGCTGTGCGGAGCCATGGAGGTCGCGCTCTATTTTTTCACCTCAGAGGAGGCTTCCGGTTTAGCTTCCGGAGTTGTCTTGGCAGCACGCACTTTGGATGCCTTTGAAGTCGACTGTGGGCAATCCTTAGCTATGTGGCCACCTTGACCACAGAACATGCAGAGTTTATTGTCAAAGTGGCGTTTGTATTTGGCAGCAGTCAGCTTGCTGTCTTTGCCGAGCTTCAAAGAGAGGTCGGGCTTAGGAGGAGAGTTGGAGGTACCAGAGGTACCAGGAGTGGGGGAAGTGGTGGCAGACTTGCCCTTGGAGCTGTTGCTCTTTGAGCTGCCGGACTTGTTGTCGGACTTGGTATCGGATTTGGCATTGGAGGACTTGTTGCTGGATGGCTTCTGCTGATGGTTAATCTCGGACTTACACTCCCAGTAACGTGCGTCAATTGATTGCGCAAGGTGACGGAGTGTGGTGAGCGTTGTGGGCTTGCCAACATGGGAGATTTCATCCTTGATTCTGTCCAGGAGGCCATTGTAGAAATGGTGACAGAGAGCACCTTCTCCGTAGCCGCAGACTTGCGAAGCTATCCTATTGAACTCCACAACGTACTTGTTGATATGCTGTGTGTCCTTCATTGTGAGGTTGTTGAGCTGGTGCTCAGCATCTCTGATGGGGTCATGAGGACCGAAATTGGTCTGCAACTCGAGCATGAAGTCCCTGTAATGATCCATCCAGCGAGGACGGAGTTGAGGGTCCTCTGTGTCGAGGAGGTTGGGTTCGAACCATTCTAGGGCCATGCCCTTGAGGTAAGACTGCACAAATGTGACTTTGGCGTGGTCCGTCCTAAAGGCCCTAGGCCGGTCTTGAAAGTTCAGCTCACACTGAACCAGGAACGTACGGAGTTTTTGTCTTCATCTTCGTCGCTGTCGTGTCCGTCACCAGGGTTGGGGTCATCGCCGGGTCCTGGGGGACCACCAGCAGGATAGTCATCGTCATCGTCATCTGGCAGGTTGAGTTTGTCTGGGTTAAATCCATCGGAATCATGGTCTGATGGTTCGTTGTCATGCAGAGGAGGACAACAGCACCGTGGTGTGTTGAACCCACCAGGTAGGGGCTGTTTGGTGCGGGAGCTGTCTGTTTCTTTGCCTTCATCGATGACTTCTTCAATGCGAGTGCCTGGGGTTGGAGACCTCAGTTGGTGTGGTGCCTGTGATGCGGAAGCAAAAGTCCAATGGGCGGAGAAACTGTGGAACTCGTCCACGACAGCTGGTCCACGACGTGAACTGGCAAAAAACGATAACGGATGGTATAGTGGGGGAGCGGCTGAAGTGTGCTCGTTGTCAGAGGCCTGGTGCATTCACAATTGGGATCGCGTTTGCATGGTATGTGTGGCCATGGGTGATTGTTGATTGTTGGAGGGAAGGGATGAGAACTCAGACAAGCGTGAGTTCAAATATAGGATTTCGGCTTTACCTTATATGGTGCGCCCTTGTCCAGTTCTGTTGTCCCTGATTTACGAGGGGAGCAGAGCGGAGGTACAGAGTGACCAGAGGTCAGAGGAGAGTCATCAAGACTCAAGCGAGAGAACTCATTGATGAGCTCAATGACAGAGGAGAGAGCAGAGGACGGAACTAAGTTGTTATTCGAACTAAAGAGCTAAGACATGTTACAGTGGGTTTATATATGGAGGTCGAAGTCTGAATGTAGTAAAGTCAGGGTCAGAGCAATGGAGGAAACAGAGTACCACTGCTGTGCCAGTCAGTCACACAGCCGGAGCTGTGCGCCTTACCCTGAGCACCACAGTGATGGAATGGAGACTAACTATGAAGAGAACAAAGGGAAACATAACATAATGTACATGAGCGCAAGAAGTAAAGCGGACACAGAGTAGCAGAGGACATAGGAGCGGAATAGTGGAAGTAATGCACATGGAGGAGTGGAGGGGACTTAGCAAGAATTTGGCATATGACAGGGAAGGTACAGGAATAGGTGTGTTGTTGAGTTTGAGGGGGCCATTGGCGGGGGTGGTAGTGGACCAGCCAGCTTCGGTGACGTTGGAGGGAACATCGCTGGGTGCGGGGGAGGGTGCAGAGAGGGTGATGAACATGATTGAGGGTGGTGTGGGTTGGTTTCTGATCAAGGAGATTGAATAACAATGTTTATAGTCATTGAGGAGGGATGCAGAGTTTCATAGGTTTCATGTGGGTTCCCAGGAGTCTTCTTTGGCTGTGTATCCCTTCCATCAGATCAGGAAGGAACGGAAGGACGGAGGTCCACGATGGCAGATGATTTTCTTGATTTCATATTCTTCATGCCCATCGATAAGGTCAGGTGGTGGAAAGGGGTAATTCGGCCTGTGGACAGGGTTTTCACGATAGGGAGATAGAAGGGATGCGTGGAACACTGGGTGGATTTTCCATGATTGTGGGAGGCGCAGTTCGTAGATGATGGGAGATAGCACCTTGACAATGGTAAAAGGTCCTTCACGTTTCGGAGCGAACTTCGGGTTGACGACAGAGTGTTTGAGGTTTCTGGCCTCGAGCCAGACTTTGGATCCCTTAGTGAAAGGGGTGAAAGAGCGGTGGTTTCGGGATGCCATGACTTGGCAAGCGAGTTCGTGGGCAGCGAGGGCTTCATTGCAGGCAGCAATGAGGGTTTTGAGGTGATCCTCAATGACAGAGATGTGGGAGTTGGTGATAACTGAGGGAAGGGCATGGGGTTCGTATCCCATCATGAGATAGAACGGGGTCTGTCTGGTGACAGAATGGGGGCAGTGATTGTGAGCAAACTCAGTGTGGGGAATGAGTTCAGACCATGTGGTGGGGTTACTCCTGCAGAAGATGCGGAGGTAGGTCTCAACTTCTTGGTTGACCTGTTCGGTTTCACCATCCGTCTGGGGGTGGTATGCGGTGGAGAGTGTGAGGGAGTAGTTGAGAGCTTTTCCTAGCGCTTTGGCGAAGGCAGAGGCAAACTGAGGGCCTCGATTGGAGATTCTGTTGTAAAGACTGAATCGAAGATGATTCTGTCATAAAGACCGAATTGGAGGAAGACTTTGTGAAAAAAGAGGGCTGCAACCCCTTCGGCGGTGATGGTTTTCTTTGTAGGGCAGAGAATTACCCCCTTAGTAAGGCCATGGTCGACCACGACCAAGAGAGTATCAAATCCCGAGGATTCAGGGAGGTCTGTGATCATATTGCACTAGATCTGCTGGAAGGGGTGGGTACAGGTGGAGTGGATGGGGTGAGTGAAGGGACAGTGGGGTGGGTGTTGGCCTTGTGTTGTTGACACGAGGCACAACCTTCGACGTACTTGCATACGTATTGAGCGAGACCTGGCCACCAAAACTTGGCAGTGACGAGCTGACGAGTCTTGAGATAATCAGGGTGACCAGCAGTCTCATGGTCATGGCAGCGCTGGAGGATGGAATGTCGGAGAGTTTCATCGGGGGGAATATACACGCGTCCTTGGAAGGTAAGGATGCCATCTTTGTATTGCCAGTTGGACAGGCAAGACTGAAAGGCTGGGGGAATGGTTCCATCAAGGGATTGAAGGGCCTTGAGGATGAAGGGATCCGTCTTTGAATGAGATGAGATGTGCTCCTGGAGCATGGCGTCGATAACGTTGACAAACAAGGATGGGAAGAGGAGGGTGACTCCTTCATTGTCAATGTCATCTGCGGGGATGAGATCAGGGCGGTGGGAGAGGGCATCGGGACTGGCAAGGAGTTTACTGGGGACATGGATCATGGTCAGATTGAAATCTGCAAGGTCGAGGAGCCAATGAGCTTGTTGGTGGTTGAGGTTCTGGGCTGACCAGAAATAGGTCAAGTTCTTGTGGTCTGTAAAGACTTGGACCAGGTGGGAGTTGCCATGGAGATAATGGCGCCAGGATTTCAGGGCTCACATGATAGCGAGGAGTTCCCAATCATAGATGTCATAGTTTCATTCTGCTGGTGAGAATGACTGGGAGAGATAGGAACAGGGGTGCTAATCCCCGTCGGTATCTGTCTGGAAAAGGATTGTGCCAGAGGCGAACTTGGAGGCATCCATTGCAATAGCAAACAGAGCAGAGAGGTTGGGGAGTTGGAGGACTGGACGGGCAAGGAATAGTTCTTTGAGACGTTCAAAGGACTTTTGACATTTGGAGGACCAGGCCCACGGAGTGGTTTTCTTGGTGAGATCGATAAGGGGGCGGGTGACCAAGGAATAATCAGGGATGAATCACCGATAGAAGTTGGCAAAGCTGAGGAAGGAGCGGACATCATGAAGTTTCTCTGGGATGGGCCAGGATGTGATCCCATCAAGCTTGATGGGGTCCATGGCGAGTTGACCAGGTTTAACAATCATTCCAAGGTATTCAACTTCTTTAGTGGCGAAGTTGCATTTCTCAAGTTTGAGGTGAAGGTCAAGTTCCTTCATGTGCTGGAGGACACACTTGGTTTGTTCAGTGTGGGTTTTCTCATCTGGGGAGAAGATGAGGAGATCGTCCATGTAGATGACGAGCCATCCTTCAGCAATCATATCGTGGAAGGAGTCATTCATGAACCTTTGGAAGGTGGCAGGGGAGTTGGTAAGGCCGAAGAACATTATGGTCAGTTCGAAGAGTCCTTTATGGGTGATAAAGGCGGCTTTCCATTGATGTCCGTCTTTGATTCGGACATTGTTGTAACCCCATTGAACATCAAACTTAGTGAAGACCTTGGCATCACGGAGTTTGTCGATGAGATCGGAGACTAAGGGAAGGGGGTAGGCATCACAAACGGTATGCTCGTTGAGATACCTGTAGTCCTGACATGGATGGAGTCCACCATCCTTCTTTTTGATGAAGAAGAATGGGGAAGCTTGGGGGGAGTTCGAGGGGCGTATCTTGCCCAAAGCAAGATTTTCATCAAGGAAGGTTTCCATGGCCTTGCACTCATCTGGGGAGAGGGGGTAAATCTTTCCGACCTTGGGTGTGAAAGATTCGTCGAGGTTGATCTCATGATCATAAGGGCGTGAGGGGGGTACGTGATCTGTAGCTTCTTTCAAGAAGATGGAGGTGAAGTCGGAGTATTCTGGGGGGAGGGTGACTTTGGGTTTGGCTTTTTCTGCAGCCATGGCCAACTCGGTAGAGTTCATAAGCTTGGCGATGAGGGGGTCACCTCTGGGTATGAAGTGGTACCCGCATTGGATGATGCGGTTGACGGTATAGTTGTCATGAGCACAGCGGAGGTACTGTGGTTCCATCTCATAGTCGAGATATTTGTAGAGACGTCTGTCATAGACAGAGGCCACTTGGACGTGGTGAGGGGGTCAAGGGGAGGGCTTGAACTGTTGAAAACAAGTTTCATATTGGTTCAAGTCAACTTTGTGGAGTGTGTAGAGCTCCTTGGATTGGTCAGTGGATTCGTTGATGGAGAGAGTCTGACCGAACCAGTCGATGGTGGGGTTGATGGTTTTCAACCATGGGAGGCCGAGGATGAGGTTTTGTCGACCACAATCCATGATGTAGAATAGGACTTTGTGAGCAAGTCCTTCAATATGAACGAAGAGTTTGGTGGTGAAATGAACTCCTCCTTTATCTGTGAGTCCCTGGTTGAGATTGGTGACGTTGAGGGGGGAGGGGAGTCGGGTGGTAGGGAGCTTGTTTTTGCGGACAAAGCCCCAATCAATGCAAGAGATGTCGGCACCACTATCAATGAGGGTGCGGGTGTCAATGGTTTTCAATGTGTGCAAGGGTACAATGATTTGGACAGGGATTTGCATTGAGCCAGGCAGCGTAGTTACAGTTATATGTTGTATTTTAGGAGAGTCCCGCATCAGTCGAGGTCTCCGTTCTAAAAATCTTTCTTGGGGAGAAGGGTGAATTGGATATGATGAACTGTGAGATCATCGTCATTGTTGTCATCGCAGGTCTGGAGTTTGGGAAGGTCATCATCAACCTGTTTGACTCATTTGACTGAAGTCTTATGAGATTCCTTGGGGTACTTTCCACAAGCATCGGCACGGTGGCCTTTTTGCCTGCAGCGTAAGCAACGTCCTTCTTTGAAGCATCGCTCCTGCTTCTCGGGAGTTAGCTTGGGGGGTCTGGGGATGTTGACCATGTTGATGTCCATGGCATTGGGATCGCGGGTTTTCTGGGAAGGAGAGGTGGTGGAGGGGGTCTGGTAGGACCAGTGTGTGGGGGTAGAATGGGTATGGTGTTGGTTAACGATGGTCTGAGCGCGATCGTTCTGGACTTGGAAATGAATGGCTTTTGAGTACCATTCGTTGACCTTAGTGGGAACCGTGTTCATGGAGAGGATGCAGTGGGAGAGGGGAGGGGGAATGCCAGTGGCAAAGTAGTTGATCAGGACGTTCTGATCAGTGATGCCCGAGAGGGCGACATTGTTTCTAAACTCAGCGATATGCCGAGTGAGTTTGGGACCATAAGATCCATTTCTCTTAGGGATGAGGTGTTCCGAATGAAGCCAGTTGATGGCTTGATTCTTGATATCTTGGTGCTCAAAAGCACTCTTGAATTTGATGAGGAAATCGGCGAACGTCCCGAAGGAGTTGGCAGTAATGGCTTCCTTCCAGAAGGTAGAGGCCCAGATGGCGGCTGAGCCCTTTTTCATGTAGGACAGGGTGTAGGCGACCTTCTTGTTGTTGTCATCATAAATGGCCTTGTTTATGAGGAGATAGGTATGGACAGTGGATAGCCAGGACATGGCATCGGCGTAAGAGCCGTCAAAGTCATTGGGGGTTCCGAGGCAGAGTTCAGTGGGTTTGGCCATCATGGCGATTTGAGCTGGGGGTGGGGGTAGGGTAAACACCAGTTGGCGATTGACTGGGGTTGGGGATGGTGAGGTGGGTACCCTGGGGATACTAAGTGCCACAGAGAGTCGATGGGCGAGTTGTAGGTCCTCAGGTTGTTGAGGAATGATGAGGTCTTCATCAGTGTCGATGGGATCCTCCGAAGAGGGTTCGTTGGCGTCCGACGAGTCAAGGGTTTCCCTTTGCGATGCGAGGTTGGGATAGGGTCTAGGGTTTCTGGGGCATTGGTGGGCAATGGTGGAGGCTTATACAATGATAGCTGATCAAGGGAGATCTTAGACCTTTTGTTACGCTCGACATGGTCAAGCGTAGACCTGCAGAAGTTCGTGGGCTTACTGTCACTATACAGCTGACAGGATGAGGGGGCTTGATGAGGGGGTTCCTTGACAGGGAGGCTAAGGCCAGCGTAAGACTAATGTCAGGTCAAAGGGGGTCCACTCAAGGGTCTTCCTTGGCAGAGATTCTGAGGACTGTTGAGGACCAAGGGATCAACGGGTCTTGGGGACATCACAGGACTAGTGATGGATCGAGGGTTTGAAAGGAGCATCCACTCAATAGTAGGACGAGGACTGGGGGACCTGAGAGCAACTCCAAGATACTAGGTAAATTGCAGGAGGTCTAAGATAGTGAATACACCTGAGTATCGAAGGTTTATATATGCGAGCCAAGTGGTTAAGGGTAGATTAATGGAAGAAGGTGAGTCAGCGATAGAAAGCGATGGAATTGCAAAGAAGCTGAGTCACTATGGAGCAGATGTGATGGCATCGGATAAGTATTGGTGATACAACTGCAGATGAGTCATGCTAAATAAGTAAGTGGTATTGTGAAGATAATGGTAAAAGAAAGGACCCAAGTGGGGCTTGAACAGCAAGAGTCAAGGTCCTTTGGTGTACATGGTAAGTGAAGTAGGAAAAAGAAAGAGGGGTCCAATGAATTGTAACAACACCAGTGAAAGCATTCAGAGCATTGTTATAGGTGAACTCTGTGAGGGACAGGAGTTCAGACCAGTTGTCTTGTTGGTAAGTGCAATAGATCTGAAGGTATTGTTCCAAGGTCTGGTTCATTTGCTCAGTCTGTCCATTACCTTCTGGATGATATCCGAAAGTGAAGTGAAGCTTGATATCAAGTGCTTTGCCTAGAGATCAGAAGAAGTAGTGGGAGACGAATTCGGAGCCTTGATCAGAGGTGATATGAGAGGGTACTCCATGCTTGAAGAAAACATGGAGGAGAAAGAGCTTGGCCAACTCTGGAGATGTTACATATCTTGTCGTCAGTCAGAATGAAAATGCATTGCTTGGATAGATGGTTGACTATAACTAGGATGGCAGTATGTCCAGAGAAGGCTGGGAGTTGCTTGATGAAATCCATGAAGATTGAATTCCACAGTTTCTTGGGGATCAGGAGCTGTTTGAGAAGACCAGAGGGCTTGTGATGAGGAACCTTTGCATGGGCGCAGGCTGTACAAGAAGCGATGTACTCCTTGACAAATGTCTGGATGCCTGGCCAAGTGTATTCATGACAGATTAGTTCCAAGGTGTGATTTTGCCCAAAGTGGCCAGAGATGGGATGATCATGCTTAGACCGGAGGACACAAAGCTGGAGGTCATCGATATCAGGGACGTACATATTACCATTGAGATGGAGGAAGCCATCAACGTCTATGGTCCAGTGAGAAGGGGTAGAGTCAGATGAATGATCAGAAGGGGAGAGATGGATAGCAGCTAGCAGGTCCGAAGGGAGACCAGTGAGGATGTCACTGTGGAGCTTTTCAAGGCCAAAGAGGGTGCTAGCCCAGAGGACTGGATAAGCAAGGTAGATAGCTCGTAGAGATGCAGCAAGTTGCTCTTGGGTAAATACCAGTTGAAAGTTGTGCAGGTTCATGTGAGCATAGTCCTTATCCCCCTTTTTGGGATAGATGTCCCAGCATCTAGTGAGGGCATCAGGCTTCTCACCAAGACAGCCAGGGTGGAACTGGACCACCATGTTGAACTGCAACCATGTTGACAGGGGTACTGGAATCTTCGAGGTAATGATGCCAGGATTGAAACAACTCCTAATGCCCTGCAGTAGTGAGGTGTGTAATGGTCCTTTGACCCTTGAGTAAAGGTAATGATCTCTTTGGATCCTTATGAGCAATGATAGGAGGAAATCTCCAAGACTTCAAAGCTGGGGACTCCAGCCTCAAAGTCCTGGGGTTTATATACTATTCTACTGTATGTACATGTTTGGTGTAAATATCATAATGGGACATCATACCATGATAAGGAGAAAATACATGATTGGCTGATAAGAATGCATGAGTCATAAAGAAGTGTGTTCGTGAGAGAAAGAAGTAAAGAAGCATGCATTATGTGAAACATAAGGAGTGATGTCATCATGACATCATAGATAAGAGATAGGGGTCTAGCCCTTGGGCATGTGACAAGTCACGTGACTTGTGGCCTAGACTGCTGATGTAAGCAGTCACATGATAAGTTATGCTGGAAAATGTCTAAGTCCCAGTGGCCTTGTGCTGATAGGGGTTTTCCTTATATAGGAGGTCAGGAGTTCAACTCCTGCCATGAGCGAGTTTTTAAATAGTAAAAAGAGCATTCGTAACAAGGATCGGAACACTTCATGAATCTCCAAAAGCTCCTAATCATGGGTATTGTAATTCAACTCTGGGGATGTCATTGTTCAAGAGTAGTAGGCAACTGGCCATACTTCATCGTCTGGACATTTGATGGAGAGAATGCCGGTGATGGTGTAGTCAAAGATGTCTGTCTTGACAATGATGAAAGCATTGGGGGTCCAGTAAGTAAGGATAGGAGTGGAGGTAAAGGCAGTTTTCAAGGTGTTGAAGGCAGAGCAACAGGCATTGGTGAATTGCCAGGGAACTCCTTTGGAGTAAGGCAAGTAAGGGGAATGACAATATCAGAGTAGTTGTGAATGAAACACCTATAGAAGTTGGCAAAGCCCAAGAATAATTGGACATCCTTGACTTTCTGAGGCTCAGGCCAGTCAAAAATCAACTGAACCTTGTCCGGAGCCATCATAAGTCCAGATGGAGATATCCGGTAACTGAGGTACTCAGTGGAGTCCATATGAAACTTACATTTCTCAGGTTTGGTATAGAGGCCATGCTTCCAGAGACGGCATAGCACTTCCTTGACATGCTCTTTGTGAGAGGACATATCTTCAGAGAAAATAAGGATATCGTTGAGGTAGACAATCACACAGATGTCAAGCAGATCAGCAAAGATGGTATTAACAAATCATTGGAATGCTGCCAGAGCATTCATAAGACCAAATGGCATAACTAACCATTCATATGAGCTGTATCAGGTATGGAAGGCTGTTTTCCATTCATTACCCTTGGTGATGTGAACCAGATGATATGCATGCCAGAGGTCAATCTTGAAGTAGATTTTAGTGTGGCTCAGGGCATCGAGAAGGTCTGAAATGTGGGGAACTGGGTAGCGGTCTTTCTTCATAATCTTGTTCAGGCCTCTGAAGTCAATGCAAAGATGGAGTGAATCATCCTTCTTGTGGATGAAGAGGACCAGAGCTGTGTGAGTGGAGGAAGAAGGTCAGATAAAACCAATGGAGAGGTGTTCATCAAGGAAGGCATGGAGGGACTCTAACTCAGACTGGGAGAGGGAGTAGGTGATACCTCATCTTTCCTCAGTACCTTCTTTCAAATCGATCTTCAAATTGTGTTCTCAGTGAGGGGCAAGAGTGTCAGCTCGCCACTTACTGAACATGTCAGAGAAGTCATGATAGTCTGGAGGAACTCTGGAGAGATCAATTTCTTCAGGAGGTTGGGTTGCTGAGGCTTGGAGATCACCTTCCCTAGGATGAAGCTGCAGGCTAAATTGGAAGAAACCTTGTAGATGACAAGCCAACACAAATGCCGGAGCATTGATGAGTGCGATTGATGGTGCCTTGCGGTCAGAGAATCTCAGTGTATCAGAGGTGGAAGGGATGACTGAAGGTGGTGAAACCTTAGGTGTCGAGGATGAGCTCAGGGGTGCCAGACTGGACTGCTGAGTAGAACTGAAAGAAATACTGCTTGTAACCCAGTCAATCAATGGATTGAAGTGGGTAAGCCAGTTGTGTCCTAGAACTAAGGAACAGGAGCCATCTAGTGGAGTGACGTAGAATGTCATCAGAGTGATATCACTGGAGGGGAAAAGAACAGAGAGGTCAAGAGCCTGAGTAATTGTCGAGTTTGAGGTGCCATTGAATAAATGGAGGAGAAGAGGTTGAACCATATAGGTGAACAGGTTATGTTTATTCACAAAAGACATATCTATAAAACAATTGGAGGATTCAGAGTCTACAAGCACTGGAAAAGGAGAGATATCATGGAAGACTAAAGAAACGGAAGGCATAAGCGATCAAGGGTCAGAAAGAGTGGACACATTGAGATGGATCTCCTTGGGTGCACATACAGTGTCAATGCAACCATCTGGCTGTGCGGAGCTTTGAAGGTTGCACTCTATTTTTTTGCCTTGGTGGAGGCCTCCGGTTTAGCTTCCAAAGTTGGTTTAGCAGTATGCGCTTTGGATGCCCAAGAAGTGGACTTGAAGTGATCCTTTGTGACATGACCACTTTGGCCACAGAACATGCAGAGGTTGTCGAAGCATCCTTATTGAGCTTCAATGAGAGGTCAGGTTTTGGTGGAGAGGTGCGGGAGGAGTTGGAGGCAGGGAATGTAGTGGTGGACTTGCCCTTATGATTGTTGGGTTTATTACCACCGGACTTGTTGTCAGATGAAGGCTTGTTATCGGAGGATGTTTTCTGAGGGCCAGAAGGCTCCTGTTAATGACTGACTTTGGACTTGCACTCCCAATAGTGTGCATTGATAGACTGCACAAGATATCAGAGATCAGCAAGGGCGTCAGGCTTGCTGACATGGAAGACTTCGTCCTTGATCCGGTCTGGGAGACCATTGTAGAAGTGGTGCCGAAGTGCACCACTACCATAGTCCCAGACTTGAGAAGTGAGCCAGTTGAATTCCATCATGTACTTGTTAATATGTTGGATGTCCTTCATCATCAGATTGTCTAATTGGTGTTCTGTGTCTCCAACTGGGTCATGTGGGCCAAAATGTTTCTTCAACTTGAGTACAAAGTCCCTATAACTATCCATCCAGACTGGACAGGTGTCGGGATCTCCAATGTCAAGGAAGTCAGATTCAAACCAGTCAAGGGCCATGCCTTTCAGATATGACTGCATGTATGAGACTTTGGCATGATCAGTCCAGAAGGCCCTAGGACGGTCCTGAAAGTTAAGTTCACATTGGACCAGGAAAGTCCAGAGTTTTCATGGCTCTGTATCATCAAACTGGTCAGATTCATAAATCTTGGTGCACTGACTACTGGAGTCTTCAGAGCAATGGTTGTTGGACTACAAGAGCCCATGAATAGCATCAGCCAGATTGGCCAGAACGTTAGCAGGGTCATTGTCATTGTCACTACTATCATCGTCTGGGTCATTGCCAGGATTCCTGCCAGGGCCAGGTGGTCCAGGAGGACCATGACCTGGTGGGTCTGGAGGGTCACCAGGGAAATCATCCCAGTATCTCAAGTCGGGGTCTGTGTCGTCAGAGCTATTGTCACTGGAGTCATTCCCTCAAGGAGGAGATTGATGAGGAGGTGGCAGTGTCCAATAGTCACCCGGAACAGCTATCTCTGGTAACTTGTCATCCTCAGGGATTTCCTCAATGCATGTGCAGAACAGAGGAGTGTGGATGTGAGGAGCTGGGCGACAGTTGGAGAAGCTCTGGAATTTGACTTGTGGAGAATTACGAGGACAGAAGGGAGTGTATGGGTTTGCCTGAGCAGTTGCTCCTTATTCTTGTTCATGACATGAATGTGAATGGGTCTGCATTGTGTGGGTAGGCATGAGTGATTGTTAGATGTTGTAGGAAGAAAAGAGAAGTGATATGTGAGGAACTCAAGACAAGTTTGAGTTCGAATATACTGTTAAATCTGGTCCCATGGAGGTCCAGATACTATTCTCTGGAGCACTGGAGGTATATGGTTTAGAAAGCAACTTTGGCTTCACCTTATGTGATACACCCTTGTTCAAGTCCACTGTCGCTAATTTACAAGAGGGATGGAAGTCGGAGGGTCAGAGGATCAGAGGTGAGTCATCTAGACTCAGGTGAGAGAACACCAATATGAGATCAATGGCAGAGAAGTAAAGTGGGTGATTAAATTGATATTCAAACTGAGGTCTAAACTAAGGGTACATGGGTTTATATACAGAGGTCAGAGTTCCAAAGAAGGAAAGGCTAGGGTTGAGAAACAGAGAATACAAAGGACTGCTGCTGTGCCGGCAGGTCACATAGCCAGGGCTGTGCTTCCTTGTCCAAGCACAACAGTGTAGAATAGAGACTAGCTAAATAGCGAACAAGGAAGTATAAGAAAGTAACATAAGTATAACGTACAGGAATTGAACATAGAATCAGATATGGAGGAAAGGATGAGAGACCAGAGAAGACTTAGCAATGGAATGTTCTAACTCCAGAGAAAAATGACTGGAGGCAGTTGTATGGCCTCGGAGATGACCGGAGGGGACTTGGTCAAAATCTGGGATATGACACTTCTAACCACCCCCACTATCACAGAGCGTGTTACCAATGCCACCACCTCAAACATTGCCATCCCCTCTGTCTCTTCTATCAATGTTCCATTTGCCACAGGCAATCCCCTGGCCATCCCCAAAGCTCCTGTCCCATGCATCCATGCACTCCTCATGCATTCACATCCTCCTCATCAGACTTGTCTACACACCAGTCCCCCCACTCCTCACATTCCTCCTCCTCATGCCAAGGTCATCCCATTCCACCTGGATGATGCCCCAATGTCTGGATTTCTCATCAGGTCCCCACTCCCCCTCCCTATCTGCCAGCAGCAGATGACTATGACTATGAGTTCTTTGTCAGTGCCAAAGCTGACAATAATGAGACTGGATCCCACCATGGTGACTATTAGGGTTTCATCACAGCCTCACTCATACAATTACGATTTGTTGGGCCCCTCTTTTCTTTTCCTTACCTTTACTCATCATGTACACCAAAGGACTTAGACCCTTGCTGTTCAAGCCCCACTTGAGTCTTTCTTTTTCTTATTGTTTCGATTACCACTTACTTATTTAGCATGACTCATCCACAGCTATATTATCAATGTTTGTCTGATGCCATTGCATCCATTCATAGTGACTTCGGCTTCTTCATGATTCCATCACTTTCTATTGCTGACTCACTTTCTTCCTTTTGCCTACCCTTAACTAGTTGGCTTGCATATATAAACCTTCAGTACTCAGGTGTATTTGCTATCTTTGACCTCCTGTAATCTATCTAGTATCTTGGTTGCCCTCAGTCCCTCAGTCCTCATCCTACTGTTGAGTGGATGCTCTCTTCATACCCTTCAATCCATTGCTAGTTCTGTGACATCCCTAGACCCATTGATCTTACAATCCTCAACAGTCCTCAGAATCTCTGTCAAGGAAGACCCTTGCTGGACTCCCTTCAATCTGTCATTAGTTCTATGACAACTCTAGCATCCCTGTCCAGGAACCCTCTCATCAGACCCTCATCCCTATCAGCTGTATAGCAACAGTAAGCCCTTGAACTTCTGCAGGCCATGCTTCAACTATGTCAAGTGTAACATACAGTACAATTACTTGTGTAGCTATATAAACCCCAGAGATAGACCCAAGAGAAATAATGAACATTGTTCTCTTGTACCCACATCTTCAGAGCTCAGAAACAATCCTCTTTCCTTGCTCTACTGTCTCTGTTTGCATTACTGCTCTATTGCTTGATGAGTCTCCCACCTAAGTACTTGTCCTTCTTGTTCCTGTGCCCTGCATTCCCAATATGGATCTGGGCCAGGCCTGGGCCTTACTAAGCTGGGCCTAAGTGTTACGATTCGCTAGGGCCCCTCTTTCTTTTTCCTCACTTCACTTACCTTGTACACCAATGGACCTCGACCCTTGCTGTTCGAGCCCCGCTTGGGCCCTTTCTTTTACCATCATCTTTGCAATACCGCTTACTTATTTAGCGTGACTCATCTGCAGTTGTATTACCAACATTTATCCGATGCCATCACATCCGTTCCATAGTGACTCAGCTTCTTTGCGATTCCATTGCTTTCTATCGCTGACTCACCTTCTTCCATTAATCTACCCTTAACCACTTGGCTCACATATATAAACCTTCGATACTCAGGTGTATTCGCCATCTTAGACCTCCTGCAATCTACCTAGTATCTTGAAGTTGCTCTCAGATCCCCCAGTCCTCATCCTACTGTTGAGTGGACGCTCCCTCTGTACCCTCAATCCGTCGCTAGTCCTGCGACGTCCCCAAGACCCGTTGATCCCTCAGTCCTCAACGGTCCCCAGAACCTCTGCCAAGGAAGACCCTTGAGCGGACCCCCTTCAACCCGATGTTAGTCTTATGCCGGCCTTAACCTCCCTGTCAAGGAACCCCCTCATCAGGCCCCCTTGTCCTGTCTGCTGTATAGCGACAGTAAGCCCTCGAACCTCTGCAGGCCTACGCTTGACCACGTCGAGCGTAACACTAAGCTGGGGCTTTGTGTTACAATTCATTGGGCTCCTCTTTCTTTCTTTTTCCTTATCTCTACTTATCCATGTACACCAAAGAACCTTGACCCTCACTGTTCAAGCCCCACTTGGGTCCTTTTCTTTACTGCTTACTTATTTAGCATAACTCATCCACAGTTGTATTACCAACCCTTGTCCAATGCTGTTGCATCTTTTCAAAAGTGACTCCAGCTTCTTTGCAATTCCATTGCTTTCTATTGCTGACTCACTTTCTTTCCTTACCTACCCTTAACCACTTTGGCTCATGTATATATGTAAACCTTCAGTACTCAGGTGTATTCACTATCTTTGACCTCCTGCAATCTATCTAGTGTCCTGATTGCCCTTGGTCCCTCAGTCCTTGTCCTACTATTGAGTGGATGCTGTTATGCTCGACGTGGTCAAGCATAGGCCTGCAGAGTTTCTAGGGCTTACTGTCACTTATACAGCTAACAGGACAAGGGGGCCTGACGAGGGGGTTCCTTGACAGGGAGGCTAAGGCCGGTGTGAGACTAATGTCGGGTCAAAGGGGGTCCACTCAAGGGTCTTTCTTGGCAGAGGTTCTGAGGACCGTTGAGGACCAAGAGATCAATGGGTCTTGGGGGCGTCGCAGGACTAGTGATGGATTGAGGGTTCGAAGGGAGCGTCCACTCAACAGTAGGACAAGGACTGGGAGATCCAAGAGCAACTCCAAGATACTAAGTAGATTGCAGGAGGTCTAAGATGGCAAATACACCTGAGTATCAAAGGTTTATATATGCGAGCCAAATGGTTAAGGGTAGGTTAATGGAAGAAGGTGAGTCAGCAATAGAAAGCAATGGAATCACAAAGAAGCTGAGTCACACTAAATAAGTAAGCAGTATTGCAAAGACAATGGTAAAAGAAAGGGCCCAAGCAGGGCTCAAATAGCAAGGGCAAGGTCTGTTACACTTGCGCAACGTCTAGTTCTAGTGTGTCCTCAAAGGCGACACAATGTCCTATAGAAATCCTAGTGGTTCTCTGCTGAGACTCGAGACTCAGGCAGGATGAGACTAAACACTGCATATAATTGTGCAGATCTAGCTAGGGAAAATACAAGACAACTACTTGCTATTTATACAGTCCAGAACCATCTCGGAATGGAAGGACGATGGGACAGGACACATGGTATGTTACAACAGCCTCATGGATCAATGGTAGGAATGGGACAATATTGCCATCAGAAGGAGAATAGAAGGAAAAGCGGAGGTCCGTAAACAAAGTGGGTCTGGGGACACATGGTAAGGGTCACAAAAGCAGAATGAAGGAGGAACAAGGTGAGTCAAGAATGGGGATCTCCATATGACCATATGGAGTGTAATCCTCGGGGAAGAGAGTCCAATAGCATTCTAGGGGTAGTCCGTCCTCAGATTTCCATTCTGGAAGAAGAGTGTTGAAGAGTTCTGATGGTTCCGGAATTCCGGAACCTTCGGAACTGCAGGAAGGTACTTCGGAAGCATCGGAACTGTGCTTACTTGTAACAAGGTCCATTGGTATACATGATAGGTGAAGTGAGGAAAAAGAAAGAGGGGCCCTAACGAATCATAACAGATGCTTCCTTCAAAACCTTTGATCCGTCACTAGTCCTGTGATGTCCCTAGAACCCTTTGACCCCATCACTCTTGACAGTCTCTAGAACCCCTGTCAAGGACACCCCTTGTCAGACTCCCTCAATTCCTGTCTGCTGTACAGTGACAGTAAGCCCTTGAACCTTTGCAGGCTATATCACAACTACATCAAGCATAATACTTTGAGCCCAAGTCTGGGCCAGCAAATTACTACATACATGTAGACAGATAGAATCCATCCAAGGCTTCCTCCACAGGATTGTTGGCTCAGCCATATCTTATGACATGATTCAGAGCCTTTTCAGAACCTAGTGATTGAATTCAGATACATGATTGAGGGAGATATGTAAACCCCAGGACTTTGAGGCTGAAGTCCCCAGCTTTGAAGTCTTGGAGATTCCCTTCCATCATTGCTCATAAGGATCCAAGAGGATCATTACCTTTATCCAAGGGTCAAAGGATCATTACACACCTCACTACTACAGGGCAATAGGAGTTGTTTTAGGCACCCCATCAGTGCCAGCAGTGACAAGGTGGTACCATCAAGATGCAAACACCAGCAATGGCAGGATGATGACAATGGGACACATCAATGACCAACATCACACAATGATGATGACAACAGAAAAACACTGCCAACAGAGGTGCCCCATCAACACCAGCAGTGACCATACAATGACAATGACAATGACGAGGGCATGGGTGATGCAATGGTGCCCCCAACACCACACAATGATGGGAAGATGGCAGTGCCCCATCAACACCAGTGGTAACCAGATGATGACAATGACAGTGCAATACTACATTTTCAAATGACTATGGTACATTATGGTTAATGAGCCATGGCTTGCATCCAAGCTGTGTTAAGACCGGGCCGGACTTGGTGGACGAACTCCGAAGGAGGTCCGAGAAATTCCGGAGTTGTCTTGGTGAAAGGGGGACTAGTGGGACTTTGGCTTCAGCGACTCGGAGTGGAGCGCTGCGCCCTTGTCGGATCGTTGGTGGTCCCAGATTTCAGAGAAGCAGAGAATGAAAAGGAGCAAAGGAAGTCAGGGAAGTCAGATGTCTGGGTTGTCTAAGTTGTCTAAGTTGTCTAAGTTGATAACTAGCTAAAGTACAGGTGACATGACAGGACTATATATACAGAGGTCAGAGGCAGTGTACAAAGGCAATGACAGGAAACATAAGTAAGCGGAGCCGGAGAAATGGAGATGGAAAGGAAACATAAACAGAGCTGTGTGAACACAGGATCGGAGAAATCTAAGAGACGAGACTAGTACAAAAGGAGAACAAAGAGTAATGTAACTAGAATGTACAAAAAAGCAGAGTACTGGAGTACCGGAGGAACAGAAAAGCAGAGAACAGGAGTTGAGGATCGGAGAGCTGGAGTTGGCTAGGATTAGGGATATGACACCGTGGCTTTTGAGCCAGGCCAGGCCCTTAATCACAGCTTGTCATGGCTCATGGCCTGGCCAAGGTTTTGACAAAGTCAAAGCTTTCCTAAGCCAGGCCAAAGCCATGGCTTTCAGGCCAAGCCAGGCCAGCACAACACTATGCCTACTACTACAACTCAATCAGTAGAAGTATAAACTCACAAGCATATGTAGTAAAAAGCCCATGTCTAACACTACCTATATAAAAAAGAAGTCACTAACTCAAATATACTTCACCTATAGAGAAGTGAAATTTTATACAAAAGTGAAAGATTTGAGTTACAATACCCCACAGGGTGACATGAGGACTGTGGAAAAGCAGCATGAGCTTGAGCACAAAGAAATAGATGAATACATCACTGACCATAATTGTATCCAACTGCTGCACTGCAATGATGTTTATTGGTGAAGTCAGTTCTTCTGCACTCATCATCAATGCTGCTCTAGTTAATGCCATGTATACTACTCTGCAATGAAATCTGAACAAGCAAAAGAGAAAGCATTAAAAATGAGTAAGAGTCAGGTCCACAGAGCAGTGTGAACACCCTAACACTTGTAGTAACATCACACCATCTCGTATACATTGTTGTTGCATATTCGGATAGCACTTGTTAGCAAACGGAGTGCGATCGTACAGCCACCGGATTACTTAATCACTGTTTACTTACAGTTCGAGTACGGTAGTTTTACTATAGTGTTTCTACGAAGTGAGCTACTGTGTAGTCTTCAAGACTACTCCTCTCTATTCTGTCACAACATACATCCACCATCCGAGTCTTCTGAATCCCTCGAGATATTCACAAGGATGAAAAGTTGTCATTATATTCATTAAAACGCTGAAACCAAAAGACGAAAGACTCCGCTAAAACAAGATTCGAGATTGGATATAATAAGAGAACTTTTACGAATGTTCGTAGTGTTCCGTCGTACGCCGTCGTACACACAATTCCTCCCGCCGGGCTATACGACCTTTTCCTGCGTTAAACGTCGCCCGCCTTCTCCCTGGCATACTCCTCCGCGTAAGTCAACTTGGGCTCCCATTTGGCCGACGTGCGTGGCGTCGTCTCCTCGAGCATACGGTCGATTTGCTCGAGTGTGAGTCCCTTGGTCTCGGGTACGAGGAAGTACGCGTAGACAAATGCACACGTGCAAAGGGAACCCTGCACAGAAGAAACAAGCAGCATTCGTCACTCTGTTCTGAAGAATACCGCAGAGGCGCGCAAGGGGAAACTTACCCAGACAAAGAATACAGATGAGCGCAGATTTCCCTTACTTGCACCGACCATGTAGGGGGTGATGACAGTGATAATGGTATTCCATAGCCAGTTGGAGGCTGTTGACAGTGCTACACCACGGGATCGGATAGGGAGTGGGAAAATCTCGCCTGCATACCACATGGAACATGAGCCACCGATCCGACGGATGACAAAAAAGAAGAGTGATGGCAATAGGGGAAGGGCGAAGCTCACCGATCACGACCCAAGCACCGGGACCCCAGGTGGAGGCAAAG
>JBBPMJ010000453.1:0-26724 GCA_038090255.1 Austroboletus niveus
GCTCGGGCGTAGTAGCCTTCCCACGCTTCCTCCTGTTCGTCTTCTTCTGCAGCATCGCAGATGTGCAGGGCACGATTTTGTAATAAATAGCAGCTTCTAGGGCAGCGGGTCATTTTGACCGTCCCTTTTTGCCAGTCTATTTCCGGGTTGTGGCGTAGAAGCCAGTTATATCCAATAACTAGGGTTGTTCCTCCTAGATTGGTTACTTCTGCCATCATCTTTTCCCGGTGTCCTTCGAACTCTATTACTAACTCCGCAGCGTGGGTGATGTTCCCAGCAGAGTTCTTTGTTCCGTCTACATTAAATACGGGGATTGGGCGTGTGAGTTTCTTCATGGGGATACCATGTCTCACGACCCATGCTTCGTCAACGAAAAGTCGGTTAGCTCCGCTGTCCAGCAGGGCTTCGACTAAAAGAAGGGAGTTTGGCGTCGAGCCAATAGAAACATTCATTTTTATTTCTTTTCTTTGTCGTACCGTGCGTACAAAGATCTCGTCAGGGAAGTCCGAAGCTTCTTCTTCGACTCTCATGCGAGCGATTTCTCGCATGTCGATACCATCTTTTGGTAGAGAACCTGTTTCAAGGATCACAGGGTTCTCGTCGAGAACTTCGTATCCTTCCTTCCTGATTAAGTTAACGTGGTGGCTTTCGGCTAGCCCACCGCCCTTAACCCTGTCGCCTTCGACGGGGGATTCCTCGGGAATGAACACATCTATGATTTGATATCTATTATTTCTTAAGAGTGAGCTAGTCATCTCCTTCGTACGTTAAGGGAATGATTGAGTGATCTTAGATCTACTTCATTGATTCGTGCTTTCTGTTTGTAAGGGCACGTGTTACTGTGCCCAAAATAAAACTTGCAAGATCCGCAGGCTTCGCCTTCCTCAGATCTTCTTACTCCTGGTATGAGTTCATCATCGATCTCCTCTCCTGGGATTTCGATGATTCTGTCGTTCTCTTCCCAATCTAAGGCACCGACAAACTGTCGTGCCTTCAATGAGTTGATAGTGCCGCACTGCGGACACTCGCGGGTTTGTCCTGGCTTCCTTTGCCAGATAACTTTACAGCATGGGCATGTTTCAGGTCTTGTCTGAACAGCCCCTCTTCCCTGGACGGTTTTAGGTGGCGCCGCACCACTTCTGGATTCTCCGGCCATTGCCGGTTCTAAAGGGCAACCCTCCTTATGGGTGCCTTGCCATCCGCAAGCCCTACACTTGGGCTTGGGTGATCTGCAATCTTTTGCCAAATGGCCTTGCTTTCCGCATGCGTAGCATGTAGCTGACTTCTTTTTCAAATTCGAAGCGCTCGGCCTCGTCGTAAGGGGTCTCAGGGGTCTTGGCCCACTGATGGCTTCTCTGGGAATGGAAGGCCCTGCTTCCACTTGGCGGTTCTCGCTTCTAACTGCAAGACCATGGTCTTTTATTAATGCCGACTTCCTGAGCGGCGAACTCGTTCGTGGGACCGCCTCCGTGTATCGGCCCATGCCCAGCCTACGACTAATAAAGGCGAGGGTGGACTTCTTTTCTTTTCTGGCCTCAGGTTCTTCTGAGGTTTCTTGAATCGTGGATGGACATGGCTCATCTGCCCATCGTGTGGTCTTGGCCAGAAGCACTGGCTCGGCCTTCTTTTCCATAATGGGAGCGGCTTCTTCTGCCACCTCCCTGGGTTCTTCTTCGACTACCACCTTTGGGTTAGATCGAGAAGCGATCATTCCTTGTGACATAGCAAGAGCATACTGCTCTGCCGTCACGATTCTGTCGTGTGCACGTGCGACGTTTCGCACAGCATCTCTAAGTGTTACAGTGTCGGCTTCCCGAGCCGCCTGTAATTCTTTGATTGTTTCGGTCTGCTCAGCGACCGTCTGTTTTAACTGAGCTATCATGGTCGACATGGTAGTCAGCTCATTGACTAAATAGGATAACTCCAGATGAACTGGAGTGATGACGTTTGCTTTGTAGTCCTCTGGGGACCGTGGTTCTTTGACTGCAAAAGGGTCTTCCTCTGCGTCATGAAAGCTTCCTACTGTGTGGACATTCATTGCCTTTTCAACAGAGGTTCCTTGGAAGAACGCCTTGAGGTCTTCGCTTGCTGAGACTCTCCTTAGCGATCTGGGTGATACAGGGGCCACTGCCTCCTGTTCATGCGTTATCTCCTCGGCCATAGCTCTACCGGGAGTCGTGGGTGCCTGTGAGGACAGGGCTTCTTTCGTTCTTTTCCGAAATGGACTTCTAATGAAGCCTCGTTCACCGATGCTATTTCGGCGTCTGCCTGTTTCCTAATCCAACCAATCCTACTGGAACCGAGCTCGCACAGCAGACGTGCGCACGGACACCTGACTGATTGTGGGTCACTCCTAGTGAGTCTGAAAACGTGTCCCGTCCTTATAGGTATTTGCTCAAAGGTACGGCTGTCCTCCACTTTCCTCTACTAGTTAGGCAACAGGAGCCTGGGTGCTCGCTGTCAAACAGGGGATGTGAATCCGATGAAGGGATGTGGTGGTCTCCTCCCGTACTTCGTCGTCTTGGGGCCCTCCTCACTGAGAGAGTCCGGTTAAGAGTGAAATAAAGAATAGATATCTTCTTTGTGCAGCAGAGACCGTTGTCGGTGCTGAGGTAGCTTTGAAGTAGTGAAACAACTCCTAATGCCCTGCAGTAGTGAGGTGTGTAATGGTCCTTTGACCCTTGAATAAAGAGTACGACCCCTTTGGGTCTGTATGAGCAATGATAGGAGGAAATCTCCAAGACTTCAAAGCTGGGGACTCCAGCCTTGAAGCCCGGGGGTTTATATACTATTCTACTGTTTGTACATGTTTGTGTAAATACCATAATGAGACATCGTATCATGATAAGGAGAAAATACATGATTGGACGATAAAGGAACATGAGTCATAAAGAAGCGTGTCCGTGAGAGAAAGAAGTAAAGAAGCATGCCTTGTGTGATGGGCATGTTAGGCATGAGGTGTGACGTCATAGATAAGAGATAAGGGTCTAGCCCTTGAGCATGTGACAAGTCACGTGACTTGTGGTCTAGACTGCTGAGGTAAGCAGTCACGTGATAAGTTATGATGGAAAACGTCTAAGTCCCGTTGACCTTGTGTTGATAGGGGTTTTCCTTATATAGAAGGTCAGGAGTTCGACTCCTGCCATGAACGAGTTTTAAATAGGAAACGGAGCGTTCGTAACAGCTGCCGTCTTATTGGTGGGAATGAACTCTACTTCTTTGCTGAATCTATCAACAATGACAAGAATAGAGTCGCTTCCATTAGATAAGGGGAGATCCGTAAGGAAATCTGCGGAGACGTCTACCCATGGAGCTGTGGATACTTTCAAGGGTTCAAGCTTGCCAGCTGGCAGCTTCTTGCCTGTCTTCATTCTCTGACACACATCACATCTAGCAATGTATTCTTTTATATAAGTGGCCATTCCTGGCCAATCATAGTGTCTGTGCAGCAGATCTAGGTTTTTCTCCTGACCATGGTGGCCAGCAGAGGGCATGTTGTGGCAGTTTGTTACCACATCTCGGTGGAGATCTTCATCTGGTGGGATGAAGACCTTGTTATCAGTGGTTCTTAGAAGTTGACCATTGATATCATCGGTGAAACCCTTTTCATAGAGCTTCTGGATTTTGCTTTCCTTCATCAGAAGGGTTGCAATCTTTATTCTTTCTAATAATTTATTGCCTTCATCTTGGATCTGGATAGTCCCAATCCGCTCTGGTGGTATGACAAGAACCTGCTTGTTATCTTGTTCTATTCCCTCCGCATGGTCTTCTCTGCAGGAGAAAGCATCTGCTTTTCCCATTGTGGCACCAGGCTTGTGATACCATATGTGATTAAATCTAGATAAATATTGCGCCCAGCGTGCTTGTTGGCAGTTCAGATCTTGTCTGACCATAAACCATTGAAGATTCTGGTGATCATTCCAGATCTCAAACTGAAATCTAGCTCCTTCTAGATAATGCCTCCATGTTTCCAATGCGTGCATTACCAAAATAAGCTCTTTATCTGCGACCAGATAATTTCTTTCCTGGTCATTCATAGAGTGGGAGTAATAGGCGACCGGATGCCACTTTTCCTCCTTTTGGATAGATAACACTGCTCCCATGGTATAATCCGAAGCATCGCATTCCACATGGAATTGACAATCAATGTCAGGGAATGCTAGCATTGGGGTAGTGATAAATTGTTTTTTGAGTGTATCAAACGCTTCTTGGCATTTCTTGCTCCATATGAATGGAACATCTTTTTTGGTAAGATCATTCAAAGGCCTTGTGATAGAAGCATAGTTGGTGATGAACCGACGATAGAAGTTAGCTAATCTCATGAAGCTTCTAACTTCATGGAGATTCTTTGGGATCAGCCATTCTAAGACTGCTTTTACTTTGGATTTGTCCATGCAAACTCCATCTTTTCCCACAATCATACCTAGAAACTTCACTTCTTCAGCAAAGAATGTGCATTTTTCTGGTTTTATATATAGATTATTTTCTTCGAGGCAAGCTAGAACTTTCTGTACAATTTTCTCATGCTCTTCCCAGGATTCTGTCTTTGTAAATATCATTAGGTCGTCTATATAGACTATGCAAATGTCTTCCATGTCTGCAAATAGTTCATTCATCATTGCTTGGAATGTTGCTGGGGAATTGCATAGCCCAAAGTACATGACTAAGGGTTCAAAAGCTCTGCAGAAGCAAACAAAGGCTGCTTTCCATTCGTCACCTTCTTTGATGCGGATATTGTTGTATCCCCAGCAAAGATCCATCTTGGTGAATAGCTTAGCCCCTTTTAACTTGTCTACCAACTGACCAATCAATGGCAGTGGATAGTTATTTTTTATTGTGTGTTCGTTAAGGTAGTGAGTAATCCTGTACCATTCTCTTTCATCCATCTTTCTTTGGGACAAAGAACACCGGTGATGTTTGAGGGGACTTAGAAGGGCATATGTAACCCTTTCTTAGTTGGTTGTCAATGAATGCCGACATCTTTTCTTGTTCTGTCACAGACAGGGGTATTATCCTTCCTTTTTTAGGTTGGAACATTTCTTTTAGGTCCACTGCATGGTCCCAAGGTTTCCTTGTGGGCATCCACTCTGATTCTTCTTTAGAAAAGACCTTTAGCCATTTATGGTAGCATTCAGGTACAAGTTCTTCTAGAGACTTCTTAGAGGATTTGGGTGGCGCTTCTAGCACAGCACGAGCATAATATCCTTCCCAAGCTTCCTTCTGTTTGTCTTCTTCTTCTGCAGCATCACAGATGCGGATAGCGCAGTTTTGTAATAGATAGCAGCTTCTGGGGCAACGTGTCATTTTGACAGTGCCTTTCTGCCAATCAATCTCAGGGTTGTGGCGTAGAAGCCAGTTGTAACCAATGACCAGGGTGGTTCCTCCCAGATTGGTAACTTCTGCCATCATCTTTTCCCTGTGTCCATCAAATTCTATGACAAGTCCGCGGAATGCGTGATATTTCCAGTGGAGTTTTTGAATCCATCCACATTAAATACTGGTATAGGGCATGTGAGTTTCTTCATGGGGATGCCATGTCTCATGACCCATGCTTCATCTATGAAAAGTTGGTTGGCTCCGCTGTCAAGCAGGGCCTTGACTGAAAGAAGAGAGTTTGGTGTTGAGCCAATGGAGACGTTCATTTTAATATCTTTTCTTTGGCGAACCGTGTGCACAAAGATCTCTTCAGGGAAGTCTGAAGCTTCTTCTTTGACTCACATATGAGCAATTTCTTGCATGTCGATACCATCTTTTGATAGAGATCCAGTTTCAAGGATTACTGGGTTTTCGTCGAGGACTTCATATCCTTCATTCCTGATTAAGTTAATCCGGTGGCTTTTGGCTAGCCCACCACCCTTAACCCTGTCGCCTTCGACAGGGGATTCCTCGGAAGTAAATACTTCTAAACATTCAAATCTATTGGTGGACTGAGATCCTTGATCTCTCAGGCTGCCTTGCCTTTTCCCTTCTTCTCTTTCTGGAAGAGGGCTCTTATCTCCGCGATTGACTTGCCCTGCAAGTCATCCATTGAGACCTCTTTTTCTGAGGCCGCTATCTCGGGGCTTTTAACCTCTTCCCATGAGGTGGCACCTTCTGTGGTGGCACGAATTTGTGTGCCCTTCTTTGAGCATGTTGTCTTGTGATCCCCTTGCCAGCCACACTCTTGGCATTTGGGCTTGGGGTTACAGCAATCTTTTGCCATGTGCCTGTCTTTGCCGCATGTGAAGCATTTCTTGCTTCCTTTGGCAGCCAGGGCTTTTGATTGTGCGGCATTAACCTGACAGTCTCTGCCCTTGTCTGACCTTTCTTGACCAAACCTGATTTTGCCCGGTGGCAATCTTATATACCTCAATGTTTGTACTGATCTCTTGGATTGTTTTCATCAATTCAGCATATGTTTCACCTCTCTTTCCAAGTTGGAACATTTGTTTCTTTATTTCGTCGGAGTATCCTGTCTTCAACAAATGTGTGGCATGTGAATCTGTGCACTCTGCTTGCCAGGCGAAGGTGTGGAACTTGGCCAGGTATGTGTGAACATCCTGTCCTCCTTGTTTGTACTTCTCGAGGGCATTAATCGCCCATTCCTTTTTAAGAGTGGGCCAGAAGAGCCTCTCTATTTCTTTGCACAGGTAGTTCCAGTCTACCAGCTCCAAATTTCCATTTGTGAGCTTGCCAAGCTCCATTTCGGCATAGTAGCTTCCCTTTACCCCTTTTAGGCAGGAGAGCACTGCGTAGGCCCGGTTTTTTCCTGCTTGTGGATCCAGGTGACCCAAACTATCGGTGAGGTGGAAGAATCTTGGCGTGGCATCAAGCCAAGCCTTCATCTTCATCCACCATTCTTCAAATTTGGCCTTGGAGCTGTCATAGGTTCCAGGGTCCATAAAAATTTCTACTTTTGAGCCCCCTAGGAACTCTGGTGCACTCCAGGATGCTTCAGCAGCAGTGCTTTGTTGGGCAGCCTCATAGGCTAACTCCACTCTCCTCTCTGCATCCTGGGCTATAGCCAGGAGCTGGTCATTTCTGACCGTCAAGGCCTGTACTTGTGTTTCTAAGTTAAGAATCATTGCTGCAAGGTGACTCCAACTATAGTTTTCTTGTTCGTCGATCAGATTCAACATTGTGGGTGGGGTCGAAGAGTAATGCTTTTAACTCTTTGACTTTTCTTCTTCTCTCAATTTCCTCAGCAAGAGCGTCCACTCTCTGAGTGTCACATCCCAGATTTCAATCAAGTCCCCTCCGGCCATCTTCGAGGCCGTATGACTGCCTCTGGTGATCTTACTCCAGAGTTGAAGCATTCCATCACTAAGTCTTCTCTGGTCTCTTGTCCATTCCTCCATATTTGATCCTATGCTCTTTCCCTGTACATTACACTTACGTTATTCTCTTATACTTCCTTGTTTGCTATTTAGTTAGCCTCCATTCTATACTGTTGTGCTTGGACAAGGAAGCACAGCCCCGGCTGTGCAACTTGCCAGCACAGTAGCAGTTCCTTTGTATTCTCTGCATGACCCTAGCCTTTCCTTCTTCGGAACTCTGACCTCCGTATATAAACCCATGTACTCTTAGCTTAGACCTCAGTTTGAATATCAATTTAATCACCTGCTTTACTCCTCCGCCATTGATCTCCCATCAGCATTCTCTTGTCTGAGTCTAGAAGTTTTAATCACCCACTTTACTCCTCCGCCATTGATCTCGCATTGGCATTCTCTTGCCTGAGTCTAAACAACTCACCTCTGACCCTCTGACCCTCTCATAAATTAGCGACAGCAGACTCGAACAAGGGCGCACCACATAAGGTGAAGCCGAAGTCGCTTTCCAAATCATACACCTCTGGCGTTCCAGAGATTATGTAGTACCCGGACCTCCGCAGGACCAGATTTAACACCAGAAGACCATTGTAGAAGTGGTGCTGAAGAGCACCACTACCATAGTCCTGGACTTGAGAAGTGAGCTGGTTGAATTCCACCATGTATTTGTTAATACGTTGGGTGTCCTTCATCATCAGATTGTCTAATTGGTGTTCTGCATCTTCAACTGGGTCGTGTGGGCCAAAATTTTCCTTCAACTCGAGTATGAAGTCCCTATAGCTATCCATCCATACTGGACAGGTGTCGGGATCTCTCATGTCAAGGAGGTCAGGTTCGAACCAGTTGAGGGCCATGCCTTTCAGATACGACTGTGCATATGAGACTTTGGCGCGATCAGTCCAGAAGGCCCTAGGACAGTCCTAAAAGTTGAGTTTGCATTGGACCAGGAAAGTCCGGAGTTTCCATGGCTCTGTACCATCAAACTGGTCGGGTTCACGAACCTTGGTGCGCTGACTACCAGAGTCTTCAGAGCGATGGTTGTTGGACTGGGAGAGCCCGCGAATAGCGTCGGCCAGATTGGCCAGAACATTGGCAGGGTCATTGTTGTCACTGCTATCGTCATCTGGGTCATTGCCGGGATTCCTTCCAGGGCCAGGCAGGCCTGGAGGGTCACCGGGGAAATCATTATTGTCCCAGTATCTCAAGTCGGGGTCTGTGTCGTTGGAGCTGTCATCACTGGAGTCATTCTCTTGAGGAGGAGATTGACAAGGAGGTGGCGGTGTCCGATAGTCACCTGGAACTGCTATCTCTGGTAACTCATCATCCTCAGGGATTTCCTTGATGCGTGCATGGAACGGAGGAGTATGGATGCGAGGAGCTGAGTGACGGTTGGAGAAGCTCCGGAATTCGACTTGTGGAGAATTATGAGGATGGAAGGGAGTGTATGGGTTTGCCTGAGCAGCTACTCCTTGTTCTTGTTCGTGCTGCAAACGTGAACGGGTCTGCATTGTGTGGGTAGGCATGAGTGATTGTCAAATGTTGTAGGAAGGAAAGGGAAGTGAGATGTGAGGAACTCGAGACAAGTTTGAGTTCGAATATAATTAAATCCGGTCCCGCAGAGGTCCAGATACTAATCTCCGGAACACCGGAGGTATACAGTTTTGAAAGTGACTTCAGCTTCACCTTATGTGATGCACCCTTGTTCAAGTCTGCTGTCGCTAATTTATGAGAGGAACGGAAGCCGGAGGGTTGGAGGGTCAGAGGTGAGTCGTCTAGACTCAGACAAGAGAACGCTGATGGGAGATCAATGGCGGAGGAGTAAAGCGGGTGATTAAATTGATATTCAAACTGAGGTCTAAGCTAAGGGTACATGGGTTTATATACGGAGGTCAGAGTTCCGAAGAAGGAAAGGCTAGGGTCATGCAGAGAATACAAAGGAACTGCTACTGTGCTGGCAAGTTGCACAGCCGGGGCTGTGCTTCCTTGTCCAAGCACAACAGTATAGAATGGAGGCTAACTAAATAGCAAACAAGAAAGTATAAGAGAATAACGTAAGTGTAACATACAGGGAAAGAGCATAGGATCAGATATGGAGGAACAGACGAGAGACCAGAGAAGACTTAGCGATGGAATGCTTCAATTCCGGAGTAAGATCACCAGAGGTGGTCATACAACCTCAGAGATGGCCAGAGGGGACTTGGTTGAAATCTGGGATGTGACATCTGGACTGGATCAAGGATGAAGTCTCCCGCATTGGCAAGCCCAACACCCTTGCCAACCTCTGACATCTTGTGCAGTCTATCAACACGCGTTATTGGGAGTGCAACTCCAAAGTCAGTCACCAACAGAAGCCTTCCGGCCCCCAGAAAACGTCCTCTGATAACAAGCCTTCATCCGACAACAAGTCCGGTGGTAATAAACCCAACAATCATAAGGGCAAGTCTGCCACTACGTCCTCCACCTCCGACTCCTCCCGCACCTCTCCACAAAAACCCAACCTCTCATCAAAGCTTGGTAAGGACGGTAAGCTGACCACTGCTGAATGAAAACGACACTTTGACAACAACCTCTGCATGTTCTGTGGCCAAAGTGGTCATGTCGTGAAGGATTGCTCCAAGTCCACTTCTCAGGCATCCAAAGCGCATGCCGCTAAACCAACTTCGGAAGCTAAACCGGAGGCCTCCACAGAGGCGAAAAAATAGAGCGTGACCTCCGAAGCTCCACACAGCCAGATGGTCGCATTGACACCGTATATGCACCCAAGGAGATTCGTCTCAACACGTCCGCTCTTTCTGACCCTTGATCACTTATGCCATCCGTTTCTTTAGTCTCTCATGATATCTCTCCTTTCCCAGCACTTGTAGACTCTGGATCCTCCGATTGTTTTATAGATACTTCTTTTGTGAATAAACATAACCTGTCCACCTATATAGTTCAACCTCTTCTCCTCCATCTATTCAATGGCACCTCAAACTCGACAATTACTCAGGCTTTCGAACTCTCCATTCTTTTTCCCTCTGGTGATATCACTCCAATGACATTCTATGTTACTCTGCTAGATGGCTCCTGTTCCTTAGTTCTAGGACACAACTGGCTTACCCACTTCAATCTGTTGATTGACTGGGTTACAAGCAGTATCTCTTTCCATTCTACTCAGCAGTCCAGTCTGGCACCCCCAAGCTCACCCTCGACACCTAAGGTTTCACCACCTCCGGTCGTCCCTTCCACCTCTGATACACCAAGATTCTCTGACCACAAGGCACCGCCAATCGCGCTCATCAACACTCTGGTGTTTGCGCTGGCTTGTCACCTACAGGGTTCTGTTCAATTTAGCCTGCAACTTTGTCCTCGGAAAGGTGATCTCTGAGCCTCAGCGACTCAACCTCCTGAAAAAATCAATCTCTCTGGAGTTCCTCCAGACTATCATGACTTCTCCGACGTGTTCAGTAAGTGGTGAGCTGACACTCTTGCCCCTCACCAAGAACATGATTTGAAGATCGATTTGGAAGAAGGTACCTCACCTCCCCTCGGTACCACCTACTCCCTCTCCCAGTCCGAGTTAGAGTCCCTCCGTGCCTTCCTTGACGAACACCTCTCCATCAGTTTCATCTGATCCTCTTCCTCTGCTCATGCAGCTCCAGTCCTCTTCATCTGCAAGAAGGATGGTTCCCTCCGTCTTTGCATTGACTTCAGAGGCCTGAACAAGATTACGAAGAAAGACTGCTATCCACTTCCCCGCATTTCTGACCTTCTCGACGCTCTGAGCCACGCTAAAATCTACTCCAAGATTGACCTCCGGCATGTGTACCACCTGGTCTGCATCGCCGAGGGTGATGAATGGAAAACAGCCTTCCGTACCCGGTACGGCTCATATGAATGGTTAGTTATGCCGTTCGGTCTTATGAATGCCCCAGCAGCATTCCAATGGTTTGTTAATACCATCTTTGCTGATCTGCTTGATGTCTGTGTGATCGTCTACCTCGATGATATCCTCATTTTCTCTGAAGACATGTCCTCTCACAAAGAGCATGTCAAGGAAGTTCTCCACTGTCTCCAGAAGCATGGCCTCTATGCAAAACCCGAGAAATGTGAGTTTCATACAGACTCCACCAAGTACCTTGGTTACTGGATGTCCCCATCCAGACTTACGATGGCTCTGGACAAGGTTCAGTTGATTCTCAACTGGCCTGAGCCTCGAAAAGTCAAGGACATTCAATCATTCTTGGGCTTTTCCAACTTCTACAGACATTTCATTCATAACTATTCCAATATTGTCATTCCCCTTACTCATTTTACCTGCAAAGGAGTTCCCTGGCAATTCACCGATGCCTGTCGCTCCACCTTCAACGCCCTGAAAACTGCCTTTACCTCCGCTCCTATCCTTACTCACTGGACTCTGGATGCTCCTATCATTGTCAAGACTGATGCCTCCGACTACGCCATCGCTGACATTCTCTCCATCAAATGTCCGGATGACGAGGTACGACCGGTGGCCTACTACTCTCGCACAATGACATCCCTGGAGTTAAATTATGATACCCATGATAAGGAGCTTTTGGCAATTCATGAAGCATTCCGATCCTGGTGTCATTACCTTGAAGGTTCCAGTACCCCCATCAATGTGGTCACCAACCACAAGAATCTTGAGTATTTTGCCACAACTAAACTCCTCACCCAGCGGCAAGCATGTTGGTCCGAATATCTGTCGCAGTTCAACATGGTGGTCCAGTTCCGCCCCGGCCGCCTTGGCGAGAAGCCCGATGCCCTCACTAGATGCTGGGATGTCTATCCCAAAGAGGGGGATAAGGACTATGCTCACATAAACCCGCACAACTTCCGACTGGTATTTACCCAAGAGCAACTCGCTGCATCCCTACGAGCTACTTACCTCGCTTACCCAGTCCTCCAGGCTAGCACCCTCTTTGACCTTGAAAAGCTCCACAGCGATATCCTCACCGGTCTCCCTTCGGATCCGCTAGCTGCTATCCATCTCTTCTCTTCCAATCATTCATCTGACTCTACCCCTTCCCGCTGGACCATAGATGCTGATGGCTTCCTCCGTCTCGATGGTCGTATATATGTCCCCGACATTGATGACCTCCAGCTTCGCGTCCTCCGGTTTAAGCACAACCACCCCATCTCCAGCCATTTTGGGCAAAATCGCACCTTGGAACTAATCTGTCGTGAATACACTTGGCCAGGCATCTGGACATTTGTCAAGGAGTATGTTGCTTCTTGTACAGCCTGCACCTGTGCAAAGGTTCCTCGTCACAAGCTGTATGGTCTTCTCAAACAGCTCCCGATCCCTGAGAAACTGTGGAATTCAATTTCCATGGATTTCATTGAGCAACTCCCAACCTTCTCTGGACATACAGCCATCCTAGTCGTAGTTGACCATCTATCCAAACAATGCATCTTCATTCCGACTGACAACAAGATAACATCTCTGGAGTTGGCTAAGCTCTTCCTCCTCCATGTCTTCTCCAAGCATGGAGTACCCTCCCATATTACCTCTGATCGAGGCTCCGAATTCATCTCCCACTTCTTCCAATCTCTAGGCAAAGCACTTGACATCAAGCTCCACTTCACTTCTGGATATCATCCAGAAGATAATGGACAGACTGAGCGAATGAACCAGACATTGGAACAATACCTTCAGATCTATTGCAACTACCAACAAGACAACTGGTCCGAACTCCTGCCCCTTGCGGAGTTTGCCTATAACAATGCTCCGAACACTTCCACCGGTGTCTCTCCCTTCTTCGCCAACAAGGGTTATCATCCAAACATTTCCATCCACCCTGAACGTGATTTGACGTCTGCTCGTGCCAGAGAATATTCAGTAGATCTTGATTCTCTCCATCAATTCCTACACGAAGAGATAGCCGCAGCCCAACAGCGATACCAAGGATCGGCCGACACCAAGCGGACTCCTCCTCCGGACTTCAAAGTTGGAGATCAGGTTTTCATTAAGGCTAAGTACTTCAATTCTACTCGACCATCTAAAAAGCTCTCCGAGAAGAATCTAGGTCCATATCCCATCATCGCCCAAGCCGGTTCCCTCTCTTTTACCCTACGACTACCTGACTCTATGAAGGCTGTACATCCGGTCTTTCACATCTCACAGTTAGAACCTGTGTCTCCAAACACCATTCCAAATCGTGTCCAATCTCCGCCACCTCCAGAAGAAGTTGATGGCAAACCCAAGTATGAGATCGCTGAGATCCTCGACTCCAAAATGAACCGCAAATGAAAGAATTGCAAAATCCTGTATTTAGTCCAGTGGTCCAGCTATGAAGGTACCGACGAAGAAACATCCTGGTTGTTAGTGACAGAACTCGACCACGCATTGGAACTCATCTCCGACTTCCATTCCCGGTATCCAGATAAGCCCAGTCCTCATATTCCTTGACCCATTCTCTTTACTTAGATTTCTTTAACTCATAGACTTTTCTGACAATACTCCAATGTTTTCATTATACTTACTCCAATCTCCATTTCTTTAAACTTACATTTACAAAAGAAAAAAGAAAAACAAGACAAAATATGCTACTTGTACATTACAAGAAGGACAATGGTGGTCTACTGACCCCCCATCTCCACATCCTTCTCTCCTTCTCCATCTACATCGGCTTCCATGCCGGTTTCCTCCATCTCCACTTCCTTTTCTTTTTCCTTATCTTTTTCCTTATCTTTCTCCTTACCCTTCCTAGCTGCCTCCGCTGCTTTCTCCGCCAGCGACCTCAGCTCCTCCGGCTCTGGCATCCCCACCTCCGACCCACTCACATCCCGCTCCCAGTCTTCCCGCTCCCATCGCTCCAGCTGAGTAGCAACCAGCTTCTGCTGGCTCGCAACCAGGAGGGCAATCACCTCCTTGATATCGCAGAGGGCTGCATTCTGGTCGGCAAGCCTCTGGGACTGCTGCTGGGTCACTGACACAAGCTCCAGGATGGAATCTCACTGTCCAGAAGGGCTGGCAACCGGACTTGCCTCCATATCCGCCCTTGTCTTCTTCCTTGGTGGCACCCCCATGTACTCCCTCTTCCTCTTCAGTGCCACCATCTCCACCACCTCCTCATCATCATCGTCATCGTCATCTCCGGTCAAAGTCGGCCCCAGGCGTTCACAACGCATCTTGATTGCGGCACATGCCACACAGGATGTCGCCTTCTTCCCCAGCACTGGTGTGCACTGAGTGTTCAGCTGGATGCACCTCTTGCAGGCGTCCTCCAGCTGCTCAACTTTCTCGTCCACCACCCTTGCCTTCCCCTTGCCCTTTGGACGGAGCTTGAGTCGGGCCGGTGGCTTCCTCTTTTTCTCAGTCACCCGCCAGCGGTGCTCCTGATGTTTTGCCAGGGCCAAGGCCTCATTGTTGTCATCGTTCCCTTGGAGCCAGTCATTGGACCAGGAGGTGATGTCGGAGTAAGAGGTTGCAGAAATTGCCATCATGGTCAAAGACATGGAAGTGGTTTGAAGAAAAGAAGCAAAGCCAAGTTCCCCACCTTATATATCCAATCCGAACCCCGATCCCACCTCACTTAGCCCTTCACCACTCTGCTTTGACCACACTGGTCAATCCACATTGTCATGACTCTGCAGATGGTTCCCACGGCCTTCAGGGGTTCAGGCCTAAGAGGGGGATACTGTCACATCCCAGATTTCGACCAAGTCCCCTCCAGCCATCTCTGAGGCTGTACAACTGCCTCTGGTGATCTTACTCCAGAATTGAAGCATTCCATCGCTAAGTCTTCTCCGGTCTCTCGTCTGTTCCTCCGTATCCGATCCTATGCTCTTTCCCTGTACATTACACTTATGTTATTCTCTTATATTTCCTTGTTTGCTATTTAGTTAGCCTCCATTCTATACTGTTGTGCTTGGACAAGGAAGCACAGCCCCGGCTGTGCAACTTGCCAGCACAGTAGCAGTTCCTTTGTATTCTCTGCACAACCCTAGCCTTTCCTTCTTCGGAACTCTGACCTCCATATATAAACCCATGTACCCTTAGCTTAGACCTCAGTTTGAATATCAATTTAATCACCCACTTTACTCCTCTGCCATTGATCTCGCATCAGTGTTCTCTTGTCTGAGTCTAGATGACTCACCTCTGATCCTCCAACCATCCAGCTTCTGTCCCTCTTGTAAATTAGCGACAGCAGACTCGAACAAGGGCGCACCACATAAGGTGAAGCCGAAGTCACTTTCAAAACCGTACACCTCTGGTGTTCCGGAGATTGGTACCCAGACCTCTGTGGGACCAGATTTAACACTGAGGGTCTTTCTCAAGTCTGTTTAATCAAAGATTTATCAGGGCACGTTGCCGCTGATCATATTCATACAGAGGAATTTTGGGAGTACAGGCTAGTAGTACTCAATGTGTGTATGTGGGGATATCTTCGGGAGGCCTCTGGCAACTCCTTGAAGTTTGGTCTTTGTACGTAAGTAGAGTTGCATGTATAGTGGCCCTCTTTGGACTGCTCTGTCTAACTGCTGCTTCTCAGGGTTGACCTCATGTACCCTCCGAGTTCTGAGGTGTCATGGTTCCTCGGGGATAAGGTATGCAAACTCCCTCAGCTTCTTTACCATGATAGGGTCCATCTGCACGCCAACTTCTTTCCTGGTGCTACCCTCACTGATGGCCTCCCTGATGATCTCCTTGGCCTCCCTTCCAAATGCTGTCCTCCACAAAATATCGTTGGGGTTGAGAGCGGAAAGGTCCGAGAAAGGAGTAAGGTCTCTGCTTGGGTCAGGCGATGCACTTGCCTGTCGGTCTTCCTCAACTAGAACTGGGTATCTGATCCAGCCTGTGACTGAACCTGCGAAAGGGGGAAGGGATCCTTTGACTTGGTTAGTCCTCTTCACCAAAGCATGCCCCACAAGGCTCTACAGAGTATTGGCTTGCTGTGCTCACTTGTGCAAGATGACTAGTGTTCTTGTAACAGCTAGGGAAGTCTTCTGACAGCAGAGTCCTTTGACGGTGCTAAGGTAGCTTTGAAGTAGTGAAACAACTCAAATAAAGAGAAAGCAAAGAGTAGAGGAATGACCCTTTGGTCCTTAGAGCAGTAAGCTTGTGAGGAAATCTTCAAGACTTCAAAGCTGGGGACTCCAGCCTTGAAGTCCTGGGGTTTATATACTATTCTACTGTATGTACATGTTGTGGTAAATATCATAAAGGGACATCATACCATGATAAGAAGAAAATATATAATTGGCTGATAAGAATGCATGAGTCATAAAGAAGCATGTCCGTGAGAGAAAGAAGTAAAGAAGCATGCATCATGTGAAACATGAGGAGTGATGTCATCATGACATCATAGATAAGAGATAAGGGTCTAGCCCTTGAACATGTGACAAGTCACATGACTTGTGGTCTAGACTGGGGTATGCAGTCATGTGATAAGTTATGCTGGAAAACATCTAAGTCTCAATGGCCTTGTGCCGATAGGGGTTTTCCTTATATAGAAGGTCAGGAGTTCGACTCCTGCCATGAGCGAGTTTTAAATAGTGAAAAGAGCGATCGTAACAGCTAACTGCCACCGAATGCAAACATCACTTCAATAACAAACTATGCATGTTCTGTGGTCAAGGTGGTCATGTCACTAAGATTGCCTGCAGTTGACTTCAAAGGCATCCAAGGCACATGCTGCCCAGACAACTCTGGAAGCTAAATCGGAAGCCTCTTCCAAGGGAAAAAAATTGAGCATGACCTCTGTGACTCTGCATGGCCAGATGATCGCATTGACACCAAACATGCAATCAAGGAGCTCCATCTCAACGTGTCTGCTCTCTCAGATCCCCGATCCCTTATGCCCTCTGTCTCTTTTGTATAATATGATCTCCATCCTTTTTTCATGTTAGTAGACTCTGGCTCCTTTGACTGTTTCATAGACACAGCTTTGTGAATAAGAACAATCTTTCCACCTATACTGTCCCTCTGCTTATGCTCCAACTCTTGGATAGCATGTCAAATTCCACCATCACTCAAGCTATCGACCTCTCCATCCTCTTTGAAACTGGTGACATCACCCTGACAATGTTTTACATTACCCCACTGGATGACTCCTGCACTTTGGTCCTTGGACACAACTGGCTTACCTGCTACAATCCATTGATTGACTAGGTCACAAGCAGTATCTCATTCCATTCTATTCTGCAGCCCAGTCCCACACTTCTGAGCTTGCCCTCAACATCTAAGGTATCTTCACCTGCGGTTATTCCCTCCCCAGATCTGCTGCATTTCTCCGACCACAAGGCTTTGTCCATCGCTCTCATCAATGCTTCCACATTTGCACTGGCATGTTGCCTACAAGGTTCTGTGCAGTTCAGCATGCACATTCAACCCCAAAAAGGTGATCTCCACACCACAGCTACTGAACCTTCCAAACAGATCAATCTCTCTGGTGTTCCATTGGAATACCATGAGTTCTCCAACATGTTTAGCAAACAATGGGCAGATACTCTGCCCCCTCACCATGAACATGATCTCAAAATTGATCTTAAAGAAGGAACCTCTCCTCTGCTTGGCACTGCCTACTCTCTCTCCTCTTCCAAACTTGAGTCTCTCTGCACCTTCTTAGATGAGCATCTCTCCATAGGATTCATTTGACCCACTTTTTCCACACATGCCACTCCAGTCCTCTTCATCTGCAAGACGGATGGTTCCCTCCATCTCTGCATCAACTTTTGAGGGCTCAACAAGATTACCAAGAAAGACCACTATTCACTTCCCTGCATCTTTGACCTCTTTGATGCCTCAAGCCATGCCAAGGTGTATTTTAAAATCAACCTCTGGCATGTGTACCACCTGGTCCATATTGCTGAGGGCAACGAATGGAAGACTGCCTTCCACATGCAGTATGGTTCTTATGAATGGCTTGTCATGCTGTTCAGTTTTATGAACACCCCAGCAGCGTTTCAGCAGTTTGTAAACATTATCTTTGCTGATCTTTTGGATGTCAGTGTCATTGTGTACCTCAACAACATTCTCATCTTCTCCAAAGACATGGCCTCCCATAAGAAGCATGTCAAGGAAGTTCTCCACCATCTCTGCAAACACAGTCTTTATGCAAAACCCAAGAAGTGCAAGTTCCTCCATGGAATATTTAGGTTATTGGATGTCTCCATCAGGCCTCACCATGTCCTTGGATAAAGTCCAGTCAATCCTTGACTTGCCTGAACCTCAAAAGATCAAGGACGTCCAATCCTTCCTCATATTTGCTAACTTCTATAGATGGTTTATCCACAACTATTCCAAGATCATTGTTCCACTTACCCGCCTCACCCATAAGGATGTCCCTTGGCAATTCATGGATGCCTGTCACTCCACTTTCCAGGCACTGAAAGCTGCTTTCACTTCCACTTCTATTTTTCCTCATTGGATTCCTGACACTCCAATTATTGTAGAAACCAACGCCTCCGACTATGCTATCATGCGTATTCTTTCCATGAAGTGCCCCAACACAGAAGTCCACTCCATCACCTATTACTCTTGGACATTGACCTCTTCAGAGCTCAACTATGACATCCACAACAAGAAGTTGTTAGCTATCCATGAAGCGTTCTCCACCTGGCAGCACTACCTTGAAGGCTCTGCGACTCCAGTTAATGTGGTCATCGACCATAAAAACCTGGAGTACTTCACCACCACAAAACTCCTGACCTGCCAGCAAGCCCTCTGATTGGAGTTTCTCTCCCAGTACAACATGATCATCTGTTTCTGCCCTGGCCAACTTGGTGCTAAACCTGATGCCCTCACTAGACACTGGGACATCTATCCCAAAGAGGGGAATAAGAACTACATGCAAGTCAATCCACACAATTTCTGCCCCGTTTTCACCCAAGAGCAACTTGCTGCGTCCCTATGAGCTATATACCTTGCATTCCCTGTTTCTGTGCAAGTATGCTCTTCAACTTCAACCTCAAGAAACTTCACAGTGATATTCTCTCTGCTCTCCCATTCAACCCTCTTGCTGCAATCCACATGACCAGATCTCCTGACCCTTCCTCCAACCCCATTTTCAACACTTCCTCTGCTTCCCGCTGGACTGTAGATGCAGATGGTTACCTCTGTCTCAATGGTTGCATGTATGTGCCTGACATAAATGACCTCTGTCTCTGCATTCTCTGTTTCAAGCACAATCATCCCCTCTCCAGTCATTTTGGTCAAAACTGCACTCTGAAACTGATCTGCTGCAAATATGCCTGGCCGGGCATCTGTACCTTTGTCAAAGAGTACATATTGTTATGATTTGTTGGGCCCCTCTTTTCTTTTCCTTATGATCACTCATCGCATGTATCAAAGGACCTTGATCCTTGCTGTTCAAGCCCCACTTGGGTCCTCTTCTTTTACCATTGCTTTTTCATTACCACTTACTTATTTAGTGTGACTCATCCGCAGCTGTATTATCAACCTTTATCCAATGCCATCACATCCGCTTCATAGTGACTCCAGCTTCTTTGCAATTCCATTGCTTTCTATTGCTGACTCACTTTCTTCCTTTTGCCTCCCCTTAACCATTTGGCTTACATATATAAACCCTTGATACACTGGTGTATTCCCTATCTTAGACCTCCTGCAATCTATCTGGTATCTTGGTTGCCCTTGGTCCCTCAGTTCTCATCCTACTATTGAGTGGATGCTCCTTTATATTCTTGATCCATCACTAATCCTGTGACATCCTTAGACCCATTGATCTCTCAATCCTCAACAGTCCTCAGAACCTCTGCCAAGGAAGATCCTTGAGTGGACCCCCCCTTCAACCCGTCATTAGTCCTATGACAGCCTTAGCCTCCCTGTCAAGAAACCTCCTCGTCAGGCCCCCTTGTCCTGTCTGCTTTATAGCAACAGTAAGCCCTTGAATCTCTGCAGGCCTATGCTTGACTATATTGAGCATAACACATATCCTCTTGTACTGCCTGCACTCATGTGAAAGTTCTGAGACACAAGCCCTATGGGCTTCTTAAACAGCTCCCCATCTCTGAGAAGCCATGGAATTTCATATCTATGGATTTTATTGAGCAACTCCCAGCCTCCTCTGGTCATACTGCCATTCTTGTCATTGTGGACCACCTATCCAAGCAATGTATCTTCATCCTGATGGACAACAAGGTGACTTCCCCAGAGTTGGCCAAGCTATTCCTACTCCATGTGTTTTCGAAGCATGGAGTACCATTCCACATTACCTCCAACTGAGGTTCCAAGTTTATATCCCATTTCTTCCACTCTCTTGGCAAGGTGCTTGATATCTGCCTCCACTTTACCTCTGGGTATAATCCCAAGGGTGATGGACAGACTGAACAGATAAACCAGACACTCAAACAGTACCTTCATGTTTATTGCAATTATCAGCAGAACAATTGGGCTGAACTTCTGCCCCTTGTGGAGTTCTCCTACAACAATGCTCTGAATGCAACAACTGGCATCTCTCCATTCTTCACTAACAAGGGTTATCACCCCAACATCTCTGTCCACCCCAAATGCAATCTCACCTCCACCCACACCAGAGAATACTCAGTTGACCTTGACTCTCTCCATGAATTCCTCTGTGAAGAAATAGCCACAGCACAGAAGCGATACCAAGGATCCACTGACGCAAAACGATCTCCGGCCTCTGACTTTAAAGTTGGAGATCAGGTCTTTGTCAAAGCAAAGTATTTTAATTCGACTCACCTGTCTAAAAAGCTCTCTAAGAAGAATTTAGATCTGTATCTGATCATTGCACAAGCTGGCTCCCTCTCCTTCATGCTCCACCTCCCTGACTCTATGAAGTCCATTCACCTGGTCTTTCATGTTTTGCAACTTGAACCTGTGGTCCCCAATACCATTTTCAATTGCATCCAACCTTCGCCTCCTCCGATTGAGGTTAATGGCGAACCCAAGTACAAGATCTCTCCAAGATAGATCATTGGTGAAAACTTGCAAGATCCTCTATCTAGTCCATTGGTCCAGCTATGAAGGTACTGATGAAGAAACCTCCTGGTTACTCATGATGGAATTGGATCACACATCAGAACTTGTCACAGAGTTCCATCTCTGGTATCCAGATAATCCTGGTCCCCACATACCTTGATTCCATTTTCCTCCACTTACTTAGATTTCTCTCCATCTCAATTTCCTCCATTTAGTTAGTCTGACAATATCTCCATATAAGACCTCTGCTATATTTTCTTTTTCCATTTCACTGTGTCTCATTTTCATTGATCATATTACATTAGAAAAAAGAAAAGAAAAGATTATACAAAGAAAAAGAAACTACAAGTCCTTAGGGCCTTACTACCCACCCATCTCCACATTCTCTCCTTCGGCATCCACTTCATCTCCGGCGCTACTCTTATCCATCTCCTTGTCCTCTGTTTCATCTTCTACCTTGTCCTCCAACTCCACTGTGTCCTCCACTTCCACCTGTGTCACTTTCAACACCTTGCATATCTGTGCCAGGCTTCCATGCAGTTCACATGCCAGCCCGCCTCTTCTTCCCTCTTCTGCATATCTTGACACTGGGCCTGCACCAAGTCATGAATGGCCTCAGCAACTTCCATCATCACACTAGTGAGCTCCATCCATGGCCTGTCTGTGAGCCACTTGTCCTCCATCTCCATTCTTGCCTTTTTCTTTGACCCTGATGCCTCCAGGCCTGCCTTCTGCTTCCTCAGTGCCAGCTTCTCGGCTGCTTGCATCACTACTTGATGCCAATGCATGCCATGCACAACAATGCCTTCCTTCCCAGTGCCAGCATGCACTTGATGTTGAGGTGGCAGCACTGGTAGCATGCATCTGGCACATGGTTGATCTGTGGTTCAGCCACTTTTCTTTCCCCTTGCCCTTTTGGTGGGGCTTGGGTGGGCCAACCAGTGGTGTCTGCTCATCCTGTCGGGTAGTTAGCATAGCCTGTCTCTGTGAGGACACACTTACCCCTGCATCCACATCTGTTGCCTCTGATGCCTTCTCCTTCACACACTGCTCCACCATAACCTGCTCCATGCGATGCCTCATGGCCTCCTCCTCTTCGCACTTGCAATGCTCAGCCTCCTCCACCTCATGCCATGCCCGCTTTTCCTCCTCCCAATGCTTATGCACCTCTTTCTCATGCTTTCGTGCCTCCTCTTCTGCCCATCAGTGCTCCTCCTCCTTCTGTGCCCTCATGCATCATTGCTGCTCCGCTGCCTTTACCTCAAACACCTCATTGTCATCATCATCATCCTTCATGAGACACGCATTGTTCCACATGCAGATGTCGGTAATGTCAATGGGAGTAGAGGACATGGGTAGAAAGTTAATGAGTCGAAGCATGCAACCCCCGCCTTATATGGCCCCCATTGGCAAATTTCAACTCTGCTTGACAACCGCTTAGATGATGCTTTGCTGTCCACTCTGTGCATACCCTCATGTCACATATCCACCCTGTCACAATTTCACTTATCACACAGATGGACCTAGCCATCACTTTGGCCTTCAGGGGTTCAGGCCTAAGAGAGGGATATTGTCATATCCCAGATTCTTGCTAAGTCCCCTCCACTACCTCCTCTGCTCCCCTCATAAATTAGGGACAACGGAACTGGACAAGGGCACATCACATAAGGTGAAGTCAAAGTCCCTACCCCCTTTGACCAACTCTGGTACTTCAGAGTTTGCTGCCCAGACTCCAATGGACCCATACTTAACATGGTCTGACAATGATGATGGTGATAATGGCATGTCCATTGCCATCACTGGTAACACATATCACTCCAATAATCCTTTTCATCACTTACTTAAATGACAAAACAGCTTTCTGTCCACCTGTTGAACAAGTAGACACCCTTGTTCAAAGCACCTCAGTACAATCAAGTTTGCCCAAACAGGAGAAGCATAAGGAAAAGAAGAAACAATCAAAATCCAAGAAGAATGGATCATTGATTCCAACTGGAAAAAGATCTGATGGAACATGGATACTGTTATGCTTGCGCAACGTCTAGTCCCAGTGTGTCCTCAAAGGCGACACAAAGTCCTGTTGATTCGAAGGGTTCTCTGCTGAGACTTGAGACTCAGGCAGGATGAGACTAAACACTGTGTATAATTGCACAGATCTAGCTGAGGAATATACAAGACAACTACTAGCTACTTATATAGCCTGGGACCATCTTGGAACAGAAAGGCAATGGAACAGGACACATGGTATGCTACAATGGCCTCATGGATCAATGGTAAGAATGGGACGACACTGCCATCAGAAGGAGGATGGAAGGAGGGGCGGAGGTCCATGGCAAAAGTGATTTTGGGGACACATGGTAAGAGTTACAAAAGTGAAATGAAGAAGGAACAGGATGAGTCAAGAATGGGGATCTCCATATGACCATATGGAGCATAATCTTTGGGGAATAGAGTCCAATAGCATTCTAGGGGGAGTCCATCCTCAGGCTTCCAGTCTGGTAGAAGAGTATTGAAGTGTTCCGATGGTTCCGGAATTCTGGAACCTTTGGAACCATGGAAGCAAGTTCTGGAACCTCCGGAACTGCACTTACTTGTAACATTACCCTCTTCAACTCCTAAAGTCACCTCCTGCAGAGTCTCCATCGTTGAAGATGACATTGTCATCATTGAAGTCTTCTGGGTTGAAGCATTCAGCAGAGGAGTGCCCCATTCCGTTACAGGAAGAACATCAGTTGGAGGGACATTCTCTTTGGATATGTCCAGGGGCTTTGTGCTGACAGAAGGGACATGTATAAATAGGGCAATTGGGTCGCAGGTGTTTGATACTTCCACATTGGAAGCATGTGAGTTTGTTGGACCTCCTATTCCTGCGAGTTGGTCCTGGGGCAGGTTTTGGGGGAATGGGAATGGGGTCAGGTGACAGTATTTCTTTCTGTTTTCCTTTTTCTTTTCCTCTGACCGAACTCGTGCTCTGTCCCTCACCTCCTTCAACCGATGATAGAGACTTCTTCGGGCCATCTCGAATGGGTAAAACTTGGGGGGTTTAGAGGAGGGAGGTCACGGCCAATCCTTCTGCCATTTGTAGGGTAGCATCCCTAATTCTCCTCTCGGCCACGGCGATTCCTTCAAGCAATGGTCCATTGTTTCCCATGATGGGAGGGTTCTGGGCATGGCTGGTCCCATTAAGTTTCTCGATGATGGGGGTGAAAGAGGGCAATATGGCAAGGTGGTCATGGGCAAGGTCCAGGAGGTAGTTCTCTCCCTGTTCCTCAGTGAGAGCTCGGAGGAGTGGTTGGAGGTAGGGGGCCAAAGCAACTCAGGAGAAGGTATTGATGATTCTGAAAATACCAAGGTCTGCAAGGGTTTGGCAGATCTGGATTCGTTCTTCAGCCAAAGAGTGTTCGATTGCATAGTCAAGTGATTCTGCTGGTGTTGGATTTCTTCGAGCTCTCTCGTAATTAAGTCTGACGGAGAGTGAGAGTCATTGAAAGGCTGCGATAAGGGGGGGGGAAGATGGGTGCTTCATCGTAGAGGGGGTGTGAGACGAGATAGTGGTAGAGGGCTGGGCATTCAAGGACTGATACCAGGAGGGTGTTTTGAAAAACAGGGGGGAGTCTATGTCCTCGGACAGGAGGTAATTCAGGAATGAAGATTCCGGACATGAGAGGGAGTATACAGGGGGTATGAAGTCTTGGGGATTCATAGGGGGATTCGAGGGAGTATTCATGAGGTGTGGTCATTGTTCTAGGGACTTTCAGAGTTTCCTTGATCGTTTATAAACCTCCAAAAGTTCCAATCCATTTCCGAGGTTAGATTCCGGCTCCCATGTGTCATCACCGGAACCGTATCCTTTCCATTGGATGCGGAATTGGCGGGCTCCCTTCCTTCCCCTATGGGCAATAATCTTGTTTATTTCCCACTCCTATTCTCCATCTATTAGTTCCGAGATAGGTCGGGAAAAGTTGGTTCCATGTTCCCAGATTTCCACATAAGGGGTTAGTAGGCTGGCATGGAACACGTTGTGGATTTTCCATGTTGGGGGAAGGCGGAGCTGGTAGGCTACAGGAGAGATTACTTTTTCAATTTCGAATGGTCCTTCACGTTTGGGGGCTAGTTTTCTGGCTGGGTAGTTTGTTTTTAGATTGGTTGCTTCCAACCATACTTTATCTCCAATTTTCCATGGGGTGAATGTGGATCTTTTTCATCTTTCCATAAACATTCTTGTTCATTCATGTGCCACCAGTGCCTCTTTTCGAGAGTCTTCCAGTTTGGTTAACCTATTTTCCAATTCTGGAACAAATGTTTTTCTGATTGGTGGATAGGCTCGGGGTTGGTATCCCATGATTAGTTCGAATGGGGATTTCCGAGTAGAGGAATGAGTTGCTATATTGTGATGAAATTCAGCCAACAGAAGGAGTGGGACCCACTGATCCGCTGATCCGTTGCAGAAGATCCGGAGGTAGGTTTCAAGTTCCTGATTCATTCATTCAGTTTCTCCATCTGTCTGGGGATGGTAGGCAGAAGATAGGGCAATGTCATACTGAAGTAGTTGTGCTAGTTCCCTGGCAAAGACAGATGCAAATTGGGGGCCCCTATCTGAGATGATTCTGTCATGGAGACCAAATCTTTTAAACACATGGTCAAAAAATAGTTGGGCAATTCCTTGTGCATCGATGGTTTTGGAGCAAGGGCAGAAAATTACCCCCTTTGAAAGGCCATGGTTGACCATGACCATAACAGAGTCAAATCCAGAGACAGGAGGTAGTCCCGAGATAAGGTCAACAGAGATCTGTTGAAAGGGTCGAGACACAGACGAGTTTAAGGGCATCAGAGGGGGGGATGTAGGATGGGTGTTTACTTTATTGGCTTGACAAGTAGCACAACCTGCGATGAAGCGTCGCAGAAATGTGGACATTCCTGGCCACCAGAAATCTTTTTCCAGAGCAGCTAATGTTCGGAAGTGACCCATGTGTCCACTTGTTGGGGAGTAGTGTAGATTATGGACCAGTTTTTGGCGGGCAGGTTCTGGGATAAAGAGGCGTCCTTGGAACCAGAGTTCTTGATCTACAAAGGTCCAGTCGGACAACTTTGTTCTAGGAAGCGGGGTAGTGTTGTTATACATTTTCTCAAGTGCGATGAGGACAAAAGGATCAGAAGGAGTAGACTTTGTGATTTTATCTGTTAAAGCGAGGTCGATCTGTTTACAGAATAGGTCTTCTGGAAGGAGAACGACCTCAGCATTGTCTGATTCAGTGGATATGTCGTCTTTTCTTGAGAGGGCATCGGCAGGGCCCATGTGTGTTCCTGGTACATGTGTGAATGCAAGGTCGAAGTCTTGCAGGAACATTTGCCATCGAGCATGTCATCATGATAGTCAGTGGGGGGCTCTGAAGTAGGTAAGGTTTTTGTGATCAGTGAGTATTTGGACCACATGTCGAGCTCCAAGTAGGTGGTGTCTCCAATCTTTAAGAGCATGGATAACCGCCAATAGTTCTTTGTCATATATATTAT